>MDKH01221183.1:0-33847 GCA_005239495.1 Nicotiana undulata | reverse complement strand
GACCCGTGATTCGACGGTCCCGGAGGGTCCGTAGGAAAATATGGGACTTGGGCGTATGCCCGGAAGCGAATTCCGAGGTCCCAAGCCCGAGAAATGATTTTTTAAAGAAAATTGTTTTCTAAAAATAATAAAAGATTTTGAAAATGAATTATTATGTGAAAATCGTGTTACCCGGCCCGTATTATGGTTTCGAAGCTCGGAACAGGTTTATTATATGTTATGTGACTTATCTGTGAAATTTGGTGTAAAACAGACTTGAAATGACGTGATTCGGATTAAAAGCGGATAAGTTAAGCTTTATGAAGTTTTAAGAAATTTCAATGAGTTTTGAGGTTTAATTTGTTGATTTTGATGATATTTAGATGATTTAAAAGCTTGAATAAGTTTGTAGAATGTATTGGGAGACGTGTGTGTTTTTGATTTTGAGACCCGAGGGCTCGGGTGAGTTTCGGGTAGCTAACGGGATGTGAAATGCATGAAAAATCTGGTATTTTGATAATTTGCTTGTGTCTGGTGTAATACCCCTCGCGAACGCGGCCAAGGGATCGCGAACGCAAAGGGTAATTATTGTGGCCTGGGATTTTACTCTACGCGAACGCGTAGAGGAAGACGCGAACGCGGAGCACTTGACAGTGCTTCTACGCGAACGCATCCCCAGGGGTGCGAACGCATCCCCAGGGGTGCGAACGCATAGTGTTAGGCTGGGGTCTAGGGGGGCTGGGTAGTTTGTTCTTCGCGAACGCGGGAAGAGGCTCGCGAACGCGGAAGGTTAGGGAGTTAGACCTTCGCGAACGAGTAGGTCCCAGCAGCTAACCCTTCGCGAACGCGGCCAGGGGCCCGCAAACGCGAAGGGTAATTTTGCCCGGTTATTAAAAATACCCCAAAACAGAATACCATACGGGAATATCACATTTTCAACCTTCTTCTTCTCCTCCCACCCCCATTGACGATTCTCAAGCTAATTTCCCTCCATAAACACTTGGGTAACTGATTCCAACTCCGTTTTCTTCCACGTTTCTTCATCAAACACTAGATTCTAGGCCTAAAAACATGAAATCAGAGTAAAATTAAGGGTTTTGGGTAGAGTTAGGGGTTATGGGATTTTGGGTGATTCAACCTCAATTTGGGGTAGGATCTTAAAACAAACAATATAATTGAACTCGTGGGGTTATGGGTGATCGGGTGTTGGTTCGAGCCTCGTGTTTGGACCAAGCAGGTGCGGGGTCGAATTTTGGTATATTTGGAAGAATGCTAGAAATTGAATATCTAGGCTATGGGATTGTGTTATTGAGTTTTTATTGATATTATTGAATTAATTATGCCTAGATATCGTTGTTTCGGAGTCGGATTATAAAGGAAAGACGGTCTTAGAGGGTTGATTGCTATACTTTGGGCCGAGGTAAGTGTCTTGCCTAATTTTGGTGAGGGAATATGTATTATTTGCTACGTGCTAAGTGATTATCATGTTCATTGCATAGGTGAGGTGACGAGTACCTATGCAATGTGTGTCAAGCATGCCCGTGAGTCTATTTTGATAGCAATTGTGGTGTTTCTTCCATGTTTATCTTATTATGAGATTGTCTCTACTTGGTAATCCATTATTGTTGAAAATATTGGTTGTTGAGCTTGAGAAGTGTTGTTACGGTTGATAATCCAAGTGTAGAGTATACGATCGAAGTGATTGGTTATAGTTGAGACCCTTGCCGGGCATTTATTGAGTATTAGTTGATGTTTTCCCCTTCTCGAGTGTTTTGAACTGCTTATTTCCACTATGATGTACTCCTTTCCATTATATCTATTATTGTTTGGTGAGGAAGAGTGTAAAGCACAAAGGGTGATGTCGTGCCATGATTCATATTTATTATAAGCACGAAGGTTAATGCCGTGCTGATCGTTTGCTATTTATTACACGAGGGGACATGCCGTGTTGATTGTTTATTATTTATTACACGAGGGGACATGCCGTGTACTGATACTACACTGCACTTCTTTATGTCATGCAGATCCCGCTTCCGGACCCCGTGGACCGCTCTGAGGGGGTCACCTTCAGTCCACATTGAGTTTCAAGGTATACCACTGGCGTTCGTGGACCCCGGAGTCTCTTCTGCTATTGTGTCCTATTGTCTTATTTCTATTTCCGTTCTAAAGACAATATTGTATTTCCTTTCAGACTTGTATTAAGTATTCTTATAGATAGTCCGTGAGGTTGTGACACGCCGGTTTTGGGATTTTGCGATATTGTTGTCTTTATCGTTTCATTATGCGTTTTGAAATATTACTACTTTTCTGCTGTAAAACTTTTGAAGTGATTTGGGATGTTTCAGTAAAAGTTGAAAGTTCATGATTCAGGATATTCCAGTAAAGGTTTGAAGGTTAATGGCTTTAAACATTGTTACGTTGTTTATAGATGTCAAATGTTGTGTACGTTGGCTTATCTAGCGGGTTCAACGTTAGACGCAGTCACGGTCTGAAAAGGGGGATTTCGGGTCGGGACAGGGAGCCCCTGCGGAGGTGAGTGTATTGAGTGTTGATTGCTGAGTGCGAGTGATGAGTGAAGAAGTGACACTGTTGTGAGATAGTATTTATTTGTGTGGTTTCTGCATTTATCTGTTACGTTTCTTTGTGGCATTTACAGAGTTATGGAATTTACATGTTTATTCCTGTTATGTTTTTTAAATTGTGAAAATAAATAATTGGACTATTTTACTTAGCTCGTCACTACTACTCAGTTCCTTAGTTATTTCCATTACTACTGAGTCGGTTGTACTCATACTACACCATGCACTATATGTGCAGATCCAGGTGAGTTGGAAGGCGGCGATCGTTGGGTTCAAGCCGGCTATTTGCGGAGACTGCAAGCTAGCTGCTAGCGTCCGCAGGACCTTGTTACTCCTTTTATCATCTATTTCTTCTTTTGGACAGTTAGACAGTTTATATATCTTAGTTCATAGTTTTAGAAGCTCATGACTTAGTGACACCCCGATGTTTTGGGCTAGCTTATGTATGCTTATATTAATATTATTTAGAGTTGATTTAGTTTATGAGAACTTTAAATGTTGATATTGTTTTATTAAATTCTTAAAATCAATCAATAGTAATATTTCCGGAAGTAGGCTTGCCTAGTAACACGATAGGCGCCATCACGACCATGTATGGATTTTGGGTCGTGACAACTTATAATCTCCAAATAATCATATCCTTGAAATGATATCAATTATCTTATGAATATTTCATCGTACATTACTACAAGGTGTAACATCGTCGTAATGTAATACTACAGAGCGTAACATCTTCATAATATAATACTGCGGAGCGTAACATCATCGTAATACTGAGGGGTGTAACACCAGTTTTGTCCCAAATGGATTTTGTGGCAAGGTTTTTAACGAGGCAACAATGAATCATGCTAACTTAGAATCATGTCCGATTACGAATTGACATCGAGGATCAATTCAACAATATCTGAGGTTCCTTCGTAATCAACCTTGAATACTGGGGGCTACCCTCGGATATGCGTTATCTTCGAATATCAACTCTAGCAAGGAAACTACTTCATAAAAGAGGGTCTTGATAGATAGGATTTGTTGTAAGGGCCAAACGGGCAGAACGAACTGTGCCCACGTATATTGTTCGAGCCCTGACATAAACATCTACGCATGTATGACTTATTTGATCTATAATAAAGAGGAGTACTTTCCTTGCAAACGTCTTACTTTAAAAATAATTCCTCTTACAGAGATTCGTACTCCGAAAATAACGAGCCCAAGGGAAATACTTAACCGGAATACAAACGACCACTCCCTCACTCGGGGACTGCAGTCCAACTAAAACAGCCCAAGTCATCGGGCCTCGGGGGCAAAAGACCTAATAGGCAACTCCCTAATTTCTAAAGGCCACGACCACCCAACTCAGGGACTATTATCTCGGGCAAGCCCGGTTAAAATGGCAAAACAAGCCCAATGGGACGGCCAATTTAACACGTCTGGGAGATGTACGAAATGCGTAAAAAAAAATAGGCCTTTCGAAAAAGATAAAATTCTTTCACAACCGATTCCAAAGGCTTCCTTCGGCAAAATCATAAAACTTAAGATATTTTCAGGGAAAAACTTTGGTGACATCGAACCCCAATAATGCCTTAACCTATAAAGGTAATAAAGTTAAGGTTTGTTCGAACCCTCGAACACAATCTTATTGTTTCATGTTAAGGCATTTCAACCTTTGCGAAGTGAAACTAACAAAGCAAAAGGAAAACTTTAAGAGCCGACAGGGAAAACGAAATCCTTATATTTATACAGAATGATTCTTACAAAGGCCAAATCGGCCTAGTCCAAAATTTACAATGGTTAGAACGGCCTCAGAAAAAGTGCAAAAAGAAGAACAAAAGAAAAAACAATACAAAGTCCTAGGTGGCTTGGTCTTCATCGGAGGTCGCATCTTCACCTTCAGGGTATTCCTCGTCTTCGGATTCACTTAAGCTATTAGAGTCTTCCTCAGGGAAGGCCCGCTTCCTGGCCCGGGCTTCTTCCGTTTTGGCATTTTCGATCTCGACCTGAATATCGAAGCCCTGGGCATGAGCTTCCTCGAGGGCTTCCCTCCGAGCTTGTCATATTGCATGATCTACCATGCTCTTGTCCTTGGCCTGGATGGACTCGACGTCGACCTTAAACTGGGGCACTTTATCATCAGCTTTGATGCCGGCCGCGGCTACTTCAGATCTGGCCACTTCAGGTTCGTTGGTCCATATTGCTTTATCATAAACAGCCAAATCCTGTTGAGACTGAAGCTCCTTGATCTTCACGTCCTACACTTAGGCCTTCTCGTTTGCAATTTGGAGCTGGGTCTCGGCTGATTCCAATTGTGCTTGGACGGTCTCCTTTTTCGAGGCTAGGATGTCCCTGTTCTTTTTGAATTCTTCATCCTTGGCCTGTATTGCATCTACTTGCGTTTGGAGCCGTCCGATCTCTCGAGCCCATACTGGACCTGCAGAATCGGATCTTTAGTCATTATCTCAAACTCATCTTCATTATCGTGAAGTACTCGGAATACCTGCTCAGCCATATCGGTGTGCTCATCCCGAGCCGCAACTAAATCGGCTTGAAGCTTCTCAATAAGAAGCTTGTAGGTGTCACTTTTCTCTATGAGGTCCCAAACCTCAGCCTCGCGCTCCTCCTGAATTTGAGGAAAGCCTCGTGATGCAACACTGAAGCCTGCAAGGAAGAAGATGTTAGAATAACCTACAACTCTATGTTTAAAAGAAATAAGGGAGAGGCTTCTGAAGTTACCCGATTCAAAGCGTGTTGAGCCTCATTAAACAGGAAAGTGGCCCCCACATCATTCATCACGGCTTGGTCTTCCTCGGTCACCAAGCCCCTCAGATAGCCAGCAATTCTTACGCGGGGAGAAAAGACCCGAGCATCCTCCAAGACAGTAAGCATTATGTTCCACCTTCGACCTGGGTTAGCACTTGGGGCCGAGAATAGGTCCACTAGTCTCGTGCTCGATGAAGATCCAGTAGCGCACGATGACGGTACCTTCTTCGGCACCAATAAATCGTCAAACTCGGTGATATCTTTCGAGGCAGTAGTTTCAAACCCATCCAAGAAGCCGTGAATATCGGTCACCCCCTGAAGACCCTCGTAATAGTGACTTTCCAACATGTTGGCTTCACAGATCATAGCATCCAAAACTTGAGGGGATCCCGAAATGTCAATCACTCTAAGCTCGTCCCTCGAGACCTCTTCTGCTGCTCGGGAAGTCTCGCCCCTGGTCTCTCTCTCTACCGTCTTGGCTGGGGACAGGATGGCCTCTACCCTTTCTAGTTTAGGAACTTCGGCCAAAGCTCCCCCATCAACCTCTTCCGGTTCAGAGGACTTTTGTATTGAAACACTAGCCCACACACGAGCAACTAATTTGGAGTTATCTTCTTCTTCTTGTTCGGGCTCATCCCTTAATCGGTGGATCGAGTCCAAGGATATAACACTAGTGTCCACCTTGGGGTTGCGAAGCCTCCTCGCCGATTTTTTCTTTTCCGAGCCCAGGGGACTCGGAGCCCTTTTTCTCTTTTTCTCCTTGGCCTGCATTGGAGCTGGTGGTTGAGGAAGGACTTCCTCATCACCAGAAGGGGGTCTCATTGTAACATCTTTCCCCATACCTACTAAAGAATAAAAGACAAGTGAGATCTAGAAGAGGCCACAACGATAACCATTCCGAGACAAAAACTTACCATGATTACGGGCTTCCAATCTATCCTTTGATAACTCCATCTAGTCACGTTCGGAGTAGGGTCTCTGTGACACCGGGCCCTCGACCCACTACTTTAGTTCCAAAATTGGGTCCGACATCTAGGCATATCTCTTTTGTCGCCTCATTAACATATGATCCATCATTCCAATGAGTAGCAAGATAAATTTGTGCTCGTCTAGGCTTTTGTCCAGTCTCAATCAATTACAAATGAAAAATTAAGTCGAAATAACTTAGTTAATTAGAAATAGTTGCAAGTTTAATAACTAAATTAAACTATATGAATTAACATCTTTCACCATTTCAGCTCTTCTTCTAGAGTTAGGCTTGGATCCACCGATATGTGAAACGATTTGCAGCTTCTGAATTTCAGCATTTCTTTAACATGTTTCCTTAGAAAATAAGATTCTTGAAAGTTAAATATACTAACAAATAAGCATATAATTACACATAACAATCGAAGAATTTGAATATATACCTTAGTTTTTTCCTTAAAACGGTAATCACAATTAGTCCATTGATTTAGTGAAATCCCATCCGGGACATTATTCATAATCTCATCTTTTCTCTTAAGTGGTTCATTGAACGTATACCACATCTTTAGCCTATTTGCCTCTCACTTCTTTGCAATAGAAGTATAAACATATAATCGTGCATTTGATTCAGAACTCCTAAAATAGAAGTGCGGTTTTAGGAATAAAATATTAGTTAGTTTATCTGTAACATACAAATACACAGTCAAAGACATAAAATAGAATATTAGTCATGACAACATAGATCTTATACCTTTATATTTGATCAAAGGAACAGTTGAAGCATGACTCAGTTAAATCGGGCCATTTATCAAAGTTGATTGGAAATATGGAGTAATCCGTGCTAATTTTTTACAAAAGCCTACAAAAACACCTTGTGCTTCTCCAATATAGGCATGTTTACCCTTGATTCAATACCCTCAAAATAGCGAAAAAAAGAGTTAAAGCTTCTTGAACTATGTAACCTTCAGCTATGGAGCCTTCTGGTTGTGTTTTTTTTCCTACAAGAGACTTAATGACCTAATAGTTTATAACCAAAATGGAATAGCATTAGAAAAAGTGTTTACTTTGAATTACTATTACAAGAAAATTCAAAGAATTATATGAATAAATGAGTAATTTACCTTTCCATATAATACATCCACCGATAATGTATTGGACTACCTTGTATTACTCATCCAATAAATGGATAGTTAAATTAACCATTACAGTAAACAAAGATGGAGGGAACAACATCTCTAGGTGGAAAAGTGGAGTACAATCCGATCTTGTATCTTTTCGATGTCCGCGAGGCTTAAGCTTTTCAGACAAATGTGTCTAGAAAAGGAAGAAAGCTCTACCAAGACCGCAACAACCTGATTTGGAAGCACATTTTGAATTGCTATAGGTAACAATTGTTCTATAATGATGTGGAAATCATGGCTTTTTAATCCAAAAATCCTCTTTTGATCCAAATCAATACAACGAGAAATATTACTTGAGTAACCATCTGGCACTGAGACATTCTTTAAATTTTTGAGAAAGGAAATTTTCTTCTCCGTTGGAACAGCAAAAGCAGCAAGCCGACATTCCTCATTCTCATAAGGCTTAATATCACGCTTTATGACCATATTTTGTAGATCTTATCGAGCCATAACATGATCCTTTGATTTGTCTTTATTATTAGCAAAGAATATATAATATTGTCAAACACATTTTTTTCGTGCATAACGTTTAAGTTATGGCGTAATAAGTTGAAGTACCAATATGGAAGATCAAATAATATGATTTTTTTTCTCCATTGCAGAGTTGCACTTTGCCCAACATTTCTTTGTCTATTTCTTTTCCTTCTATCATTCAACGCCGCAGGTCTTCCAAATGTAATATCGATTTCTTTCACTTGTTGCAAAATATTTGAACCGGGTGACTTTCCTGGGTGGATCCTCTCCTCCATATTACCATAAAAACGATGCCTCGTCAATCTAAATTTATGATTTCTTGAAAAAAACTGACGATGACCAGTAAAGCACAACTTCATACTATGACGAAGTCGACAAGGTTTTGTGTCAAAATTATATTAAGGACATGCAAAACCAGTATTTGTGTTCCAACCAGATAAGATATCAAGTCTATAAAAATCACTAATTGTCCATATAAGGGTTGCTCGCATTCTAAATGTTTCATTCTTTAATGAATCAAAAGTTTCCACTCTTTCACACCATAACTCGTTCAACTCTTTAATGAGGGGTTGTATGTATATATCTATATTACTCCATGTTGTATGCGGACCTGAAATGATCATTGATAGGTTAAATTTTGGTTGTTTCCTACACACCAAGGTGAAAGATTATATGGAACCAGAACCATTGGCCAAATGATATAATTAGTACTCATCGTCCCAAAATGATTGAAACCTTCACTAGCTAGTCCTAATCGAAAATTTTGTGGATCAGAAGAAAATTCAAGAAAAATTGTATCAAACCTCTTCCATGCCTTACCATCTCTAGGATGTATCATGATTTCATATTTGTTATTATCCTCCACACGCCATCTCATATGCTCCGCAGTCTTAGAGCACATGAACAATCTTTGTAGTCTTGGTTTTAATTGAAAGTAACGCAAAATTTTGGTTGGTTTCTTTTCTTTCTTCTTGGTTCCAATATAACATGCAGTCATTTGGACAAGAATCTATTTAGAAACAATCAAGACAAAGCTTGTTGATGGAATTCTCAGATTCATAAATAGAATCAGGGATCATTCCGAGTAGTATAGGTCGGTTCGGTGCATTGTTAACGAATTCAAGAACTTAAAGTTTTTAAGTTTGATTCTAGGGGTTTTGAGGTGTGATGTTGAGTTTTAGCGTTTTTTTTGAGTGTTCCGAAGGCTCGAGCAAGTCCGTAGGATGATTTGGAACTTGTTAGTACATTCAGTTTGAAGTTCCGAGGGCTCGAGTGAGTTTCGGGTAGGTCCCAAGATATCTTTAGGCTTACAACATAGCTGTTGCATGTCAGAGAAGTCAAATCTCTGAACCCACCACCGAGGTCCGCGGTCCTTTTTGTGCTGACCGCGGTGGGGGCATTCGCGGCCGCGGTCGTTTTAGGTTGGAACATGTTTTTGTGTTATCGAGGTCCGAACGGAATTTAGCGTTGTTTTGAGTGTTCTGAAGGCTCGAGCAAGTCCGTAGGATGATTTGGAACTTGTTGGTACATTTGGTTTGAAGTTCCGAGGGCTCGAGTGAGTTCCGGGTAGGTCCCGGGATGTCTTTAGGCTTAAAACATAGTTGTTTCAAGTCAGAGAAGTCAAATCTCTGAACCCACCACCGAGGTCCGCGGTCCTTTTTGTGCTGATCGCGGTTGGGGCCTTCGCGTCCACGATCGTTTTTGTGTCGTCCGCGGTGGAAGAGCTGGACCACTGGTCCGACTTCGGAGGCCTATATCTTTTGATCTACAAGGAATGTTGAGATGATTTAAAAACGAAAGTTGTAGCCCTTCGTGTCTAATTTCCCGAAAGGTAAATAAATCGCAATTTGAACATCTGTAGAGAAAGGTATGGACAAAATACTAAAGAATATCACTGCAGTCATTTTTCTTTATTTTCTTCTCTTTTTCTTGTTTTTGCCAGCGAGGTCCGCAGTCGTTTTTGTGCGTACCACGGTGGGGTCCTCAAAGGGGTATAAATAAGTGGGATTTTCAGTTATTTTTCATTTTTCAAAAACCTAAAAACATAAGAGGCGGTTTTCCAAACACTCTTTCTTCTCCAAAACATTTGTAAGTGATTTCTACCTCATATTCTTCACTCCTTAACTTCTTTTTACGAGATTTCATCCTAGAATCTAGGGTTTTCATGGTGGAATTGAGAATTTTGGGTAAAACCTAAGAACATTGAAATGTTGGGATTTAGACCTCAAATTGAGGTCGGATTCCAAAACCATTTTTATATCCGGGCTTGGGGGCGAATGGGTAATCGGGTTTTTGTCCAAATTTCGGATTTGGACCGAGCGGGACCGGGGTCGATTTTTTATTTTTTGGGAAAAACTTTACAAAACTCACTTCCATGCATTAGAATTGATTTATTTAGCATTTTCTTTTATATAATTAACTAATTTGTGGCTAGTTTCGAGTCCTTGGGAGACAAGTTTGGAGTTTCGGGTGCGTTCTTGACCCGGAGAGTAGGATCAGCACAAGGTAAGTCTCCTTTCTAACCCTGTGAGGGGGAATTGTCCCCATAGGTAAAATTATTAAATATGTGCTACAATTTGTGAGGGCTACGTATGCACGAAGGGACGGGAGTCCGTGCGTAGCTACTAGTTATGCCTATGTCCGGGTAGCTTTAGGCCTATATCATGCTTTGTTGTTATTATATCTGATTTGTGTTTATTAATTGCTTTGAGAAGAAGCTAGATTGAGCTTGCTTATTAATAATTTTAATAAGAATCGAGAATTTGTTATAATGAAAATGGGAAACTTGTTTTTACAGAAAGTTCACGTTTTTGAACGGAAAATGAAGAATACTTTAATAACTTGAGAAATTTATGTGTAACCGCGTCGCATGTATGATTCGCGTGCGGGGTAAATCCTCCTACTACACTCTTATGGGATCGGGTCGTTCGCCTCGGCATGACTTATGTACCACACTCTTATGGGATCGGGCCGTTCGCCTTGGTAGGATTTATGAACCACAATCTCATGGGAGCGGGACGTTCGCCTCGGCAGATTAATAGATGTATCTATGGTTCATGCCGTTCGACCCTTCGGCAGTGCACAATTTACTTTTATGTTGGATCGGGCCGTACGCCTCGGCATTTCCTATGTACTTACTATCTTCATTGAATCGTGCGTAATGTTTGGCTAGAAGCCAGTGTACCTGAGGGCTCTTCCCCTTAATTTAAGTATTACAACCTATTTGGGTGAAACCGTATCTATATATACGTTTTATTTTACGGAAGGAAATTGCTAATTGAGATCTAAGAAAAATCTAAGGAGGGAATCGTACCATGTGATTTATTCTCGTTGTTATATGCATTCACTCTGTTTCATACTTATTTATTTCGTTACTATACCTGATATTAATTGACCTCTAGCAAGTGTCAAATTCGACCGCTCGTCACTACCTTTATGAGGTTAGGCGGGATACTTACTAAGTACATGTTGTTTTCCTACTCATGCTACAATTGCTGTGCATTTTGTTGCACAGGTACTTTCATAGCGATGGGGCCAGCATTGGAGACATAGGTGAGCTGTATTATCTGGAGGCGACCCGCAGCCGACAGAGTCTCCCTCGTACTGTATTTATTTTTATTTTAAATTTCTTGTCCATCGGTATTTCGGACAAGCTTTGTTGTATTGGTAAAATTCTTAGAAATTGCTCATGTAGTTGTGTCACCAGGTTCTGGGAGGTGTTTGGGATTTACTGTAATAAATTATAAAATTTTACTATCGTATTTATTTAATGAATCCTTATTCTCTCATTGGGCTGTAAGTGAAAGGTAACGATTTCAAAAAAAAAATGTTAAAACAGGAATTTAACTCAATTAATTAATAATTGGCTTGCCTGACAGTGGTGTCCGGCGCCATCACGACCTTATGGATTTTGGATCATGACAACATGGTATCAGAGCACTAGGTTCCATTAGGTTTCACGAGTCATGAGCAAGTCTAGTTGAGTCTTGCAAATCGGTACAGAAACGTCTGCACTTATCTTCGAGAAGCTACAGGGCTATTAGGAGTACTTCCCTTCTTGATTCCTCATCGCGCGATTCGATTCCTTTAAGGCTTATGCCTATGTTTCTTCCTACTCAATCTTACGCGTCGTGAAGCGCTTGCTATGAATCAGGAATTTGAGGAATTGAAATGGTGCTACGGATAGGGTGCGTGATGTTTTCCATGCGTAATTGGTTGGGGCTGTTGTTGTTGCCCTGCAGAAAGATAATATGTTGTTTCAACTCGGTAGCTGTGTTTCTGAGAACTTTGAGGCTATGCACAGATTGTTATGATGCTTACGATTGGTTGTCGCACGGTGCTGATATGATGGTAGAATGCTTGCCCATATGTCGGGGTAATGAATGACTTGAAGGGAGGTCTCCTCAGAGCGTGATTTTGAGATTTCAGCATTTTAGTTCTGGCGGAGGAAAGGCAATTGAACTATAAATGGTTAGGTTTTGGATTGATAAAGTAGTAAGACTTGGTGTTTTCAAGTGAGGTGGAATATTCACATGTGATGTGATATCGTCGTCATTGATCGAATGGAATGTGTTAAGTTTGTCGGTGCTATGGTTTCTTCGATTGCATGGGGTCGGAGTATTGTGAAGAAGTATTGAAGAAGCGGCTGTCAGAGACTGTGAGATGCAGTGGTTCAGTATTGAATAAGTATTTCTAATGAAGGCAGCCCGAGAAAGATGATAATCGGAGAGTTTTGAAGTTGTGGTGATCTGCTGGATTAAGTGCTACATGCAATGATATTGAATTGAGGCAATAATTGGGTAGCATACGATGAAGGAAGACATGTGAGAAGTGTCAGGTTGCAGATAAATTTCTTAGAGGCTAGGTGGAAGAAAAGGAAGTCAAGTAGTTGCTCGCTGGATTGAGTTGAGCTAAAGTGGGAGAGCGGTAGCATAGTGGTGAATTAGAAGATATTGTAGCACATTTAGTGGATGCCCGTGAAGAGCGGACGGACTAGTAAAGTTGGTAAATGAGAATAGGCTTAGGATGGGGTATTGATGTTGTAAAGAGTGTGCATTACATTGTCATTAGAAGGTGTCAGTTGGTAATTTCCACATGTGGGTTATCTCTCGTGGGCAGGTTAGCGGTCGTGTAGTTGGCAAGTTTCTGCGAGGAATTCTAGTGGATGTTCGGTAGGAGGGAGAATATGTGAATGATGCTAGAGAATTTGAGTATTCAGGAAGTGCTAACAGGAGAATTTAGAAGAATTTGACGGGTTGGTTGAGCAAGGTCATGTCAGCAATGAAGAAAGAATTTCGGTAGGGTCTAGCGTAGTGCAAGGAGTAGCTTCGGGCTAAGTGGGGGGGTCCCACCACCTACAGTTGGGTTGTAGGATTGTCTTCTCATGGGGTTGCGGATTGTCGGCGTAGTGGCAAGTTATTAGAGCTAAGGAATAAAGTGGTAATTGAGCATGGGATTTGAGGAATATGTATAAAAGTTGGTCCTATTGGAACATGGATAGGTTTTGGGAGATTCCGAATTTATGCTTAATGCATAGGGAAGTTATTAGGGTAGTGACTCAGTCACTTGCTTCATTGAACGGGTGTTCGTGTACTAGAAGATCGTTGGAGTTGATTATGTTCAGGGCCAAGTCAGAGTGGGTGACTCTCAATAGTGGTCCTAATGAATTCAAAAGTTAAGAATGCAGTGTTTAAGGGGTTCAGGCAGCAGTATGGTTAAAAAACGACTTTGCAGCAGAATTTCTTAGAAGGGAAAATGGTTGGAGTGTTCTATGTTATTTCCAGCGTGCAGGATAGTATTGGAGGAGTGAGAGACATAAACTCCGAATTTGGGAAAAGATTATTGGATGGGTATATCAGTCGAAGATGTGAACGCGCACAAGAAGGGTATAAGACGGTTTGTGGGATTGAGACAGCATGGCCTCGTGAATCAAGGCCACTCGGGATGAGTGAGGATTGAGTTTTTTATGAGTTGAATGGGGTTACTATTCTTTTTGAGGCGGTTAAGGATGATTAAAAGAAGAAAGATTGGTTAGCCATGGCTGGAATGGCACATGTGCGGCAGTGATCAGTTTCGTCAGTGATATTAAATTATGCATGTGGTTTGTGTCGGTGTATGCGAGGCTTTTCGGCCACAATAATAGATCATAATTTGAAGCATTCAAGTATTATGGCTTGTCAGGTGTAGGCGGATCCCGGAAGGATCATGGGGTATAGACTATTCCCTGAGGATTTTCCTGTTTTGTGATTTTGAGAAGTCACTCGTGAGTTGTTATGGTTCTCTTGAATTGAGGTAAGAAAAAGATTTCTATATTATGGAGTGTTCACCTTATTAATGGTTCAGGAGTTATGATGGGATTCTTGCTCCATCTCATATTGGCATGTTAGGTGTAGTAAACGGTATGTACCAGGAAGTAAGGATCGAGATTGCGGTTTGGTGTTAACAAGGATGTCATGAGCTCGGATGAGCGGGAAAAAGGGATTTGAATGTTTGGAGTAAGCTGGTGTTGTCTTCAGTGTCACCTGAGAACGGTGTTTGAGGAAAGAGACTTTACATCCTGGTCATAGGTTCATGATTTGTTTTACAGCGTCAGTATGGTCGGCGATATGGATGTGCAAACCTGTTACCATGTGTGAAAGGATGTGGGAGCATGACCGCGGGAAGATCGTATGAGTGTGACATGTAGTCACTTAATGGATTGAAGATTCAAACTGAGTATGAAGAAATGTAATATTGCTTGTTTGGGAGTTATACCTGGAAGATGTTCAGTTCAACTTTATTGCAGATTTGCGGGGTGAGGTCCCGACTATGATGGTGGTTCTTGCGTGTTTTGAGAAGAGATGGGTTGTTATGGATCCAGGAAAGGCTATCAGCCTAGTTCAGTGCGAGCATAATCGCCTTGAAGTGTGTGAATGGATTTAAAGAGGACTATGGGCTTCATATGAGTCAGGTGTGTTCATTCCAGTATAGCTCTCCCCAACGAGGGGTGTTCGAATATCATATGTGGTTCCGTCTTCGTCCAATTCATAAAATATTATGATTGCGCCGTTTGAGTTGTGAAACGGCTTGATAAATTTCTATGTGCTGATTTTTCGCGTAGTAATGATGTTATATGAGCGTGAGAGCTCTTGAGATTCGGAGTATATATATCGCACCTCAGTTGTGCTTAGGTTTTGTAGCATTTGACTCTATCAGTCTCCCCAGGATGGTATTATGCACTTAGTATGCTTGTGATCGATATTCAGTAATTTGTAATAGTGAACAATTCAACTCCGTGTATATCTCCTTATGTGAATTTTATGATGGGATCAGGTGGCACGCCTCCACGGGTATGTTATTTGGATCGGGTTGCACGCCGCAACAGTGTTATGTTGAGTAAGGTTCCTGTATTTATTTTCTTGTGTTCTGCTTCCTATTTTCTAACGAAAGTTCATAATAGTTGCGTGAGTTGAGTAGTCCCTTCCTGAGTCATTTCTTTATGTATCATCTTCGAGTTGTGGCCTATTGGCGCATTGTGGCATCGTGTGAGGCTGTTGGTCATGTATGGGGTGATTGGTTGTCTGAGTAGTTCCTACTGGGTGAGGCGAGATTATTGGATCAGGGATCAGTGCGATAATATTTTTGTAAAGTATATTAAGGAACAATACCAGTATTTGGTTAGTAATGAGAGATTCAATGTTTGGTTAACTCTGCAGCCGGTTGGAAATTTCTACACATCTCCTCCGTTGTGGTGGTATCGTCGTCTCAAATTGAGGTAGGACTCCAAAACCATTTATATATCCGGGCTCGGGGGCGAATGGGTAATCGGGTTTTTGTCCGAATTTTAGGTTTGGACCGAGCCGGCCCGGGGTCAAGTTTTGACTTTTTGGGGAAAATTTTAGAAAACTCACTTCCATGCATTAGAATTGATTCATTTAGCATTTTTTTATATATAATTAAGTAACTTGTGGCTAGTTTCGAGTCCTTGGGAGACGAGTTTGGAGTTTCGGGTGCGTTCTTGACCAGGAGAGTAGGATCGACACGAGGTAAGTCTCATTTCAAACCTTGTGAGGGGGAATTGTCCCCATAGGTGAAATTATTAAATATGTATTACTATTTGTGGGGGCTACGTACGCACAAAGTGACGGGAGTCCGTGCGTAGCTACTAGTTATGCCTATGTCCGGGTAGCTTTAGGTCTATATCATGCTTTGTTGTTATTATATCTAATTTGTGTTTATTATTTGCTTTGAGAAGAAGCTAGATTGAGCATTCTTATTAATAATTTTAATAAGAATCGATAATTCTTTATAAAAAAAATGGGAACCTTGAAAGTTTTCACAGAAAGTTCATATTTTGGAACGGAAAAGGAAGAATATTTTAATAACTCGAGAAATTTATGTGTAACCGCGTCGCATGTATGATTCGCGAGAGGAGTAAATCCTCCTACTACACTCTTATGGCATCAGGTCGTTCGCCTCGGCAAGATTTGTGTACCGCACTCTTAGGGGATTGGGACGTTCCCCTCGGCATGATTTATGTACCACACTCTCATGGGAGCGGGCCATTCGCATCGGCATATTAATAGATGAATATATGGTTCGTGCCGTTCGACCCTTCGGCAGTGCACAATTTACTTTTATGTTGGATCGGGTCGTACGCCTCGGCATTTCCTATGTACTTACTGTCTTCATTGAATCGTACGTAATGTTTGGCTAGAAGCCAGTGTACCTGAGGGCTCTTCCCCTTAATTTAAGTATTACTACCTATTTGGGTGAAACCGTATCTATGTATACGTTTTATTTTACGGAAGGAAATTGCTAATTGAGATCTGAGTAGAATGTAAGGAGGGAATCGTACCATGTGATTTATTCTCGTTTGTTATATGCATTCACTCTGTTTCATACTTATTTATTTCGTTACTATACCTGATATTAATTGACCTCTAGCAAGTGTAAAATTCGACTTCTCGTCACTACCTCTATGAGGTTAGGCGGGATACTTACTAAGTACACGTTGTTTTCGTACTCATGCTACACTGGCTATGTATTTTGTTGCACATGTACTTTCACAGCGATGGGGCCAGCGTTGGAGACTTAGGTGAACTGCATTATCCGGAGGCGATCCGTAGCCTACAGAGTCTCCCTCGTACTGTATTTATTTTTATTTTAAATTTCTTGTCCATCAGTATTTCGGATAAGCTTTGTTTTATTGGTAAAATTCTTAGAAATTGCTCATGTAGTTGTGTCACCAGATTCTGGGAGGTGTTTGGGATTTACTGTAATAAATTAAAGTTGTTTACCTATCGTATTTATTTAATGAATCTTTATTCGCTCATTGGGCTGTAAGTGAAAGGTAACGATTTCAGAAAAAGAAAAATGTTAAAACATGAATTTAACTCAATTAATTAATAATTAGTTTGCCTGATAGTGGTGTCCGGCTCCATCACGACATTATGGATTTTGGGTCGTCACAAGTATAATAGTCATCCCCTTGTCACTTAGCCTTGACAAGCACTTTATGTGATATAATTTTATCAAAATTTCTAGCTTTGATTGCTTGGACCCTTCATATAGTTCTTGACCACCACCTCTAAGCAACTCAAAAAAGTCTTTATTATTTGAAGCAAGAATATCATTTAATATTTCTTCTTCTTCGAGTACTTGTGATGGACCTACATCAACGCCCTCATTCCATATGTCTCGAAATGCTTCATTAATCAGCAATTATATCGGTTTTTCCGGAGGTGGTGCATCTTGAATGACCTCTATGTTCCCACAATTCTACAATACATTTATTTCCCCATGAAAAACCCAGGTGACATAATTTTGAGGAAATCAAGCAATATACCTCTTTTCTGCCACTTCCAAAACCACATTTCGAACAAGGACATTTTATTTTATCTCTTATAGCTCCATTTGAAAACGCGAAATCTAGAAATTGATGCAAATCATGCAAATATTTCGTTGAGCTTTTTGGCATTCCAATACAAGATTTGTTCATAATAAAGTACAAATTGATCTTAAAATTTCATAAGTGCAACTGTCAATAAGTATTCTTTTGCGCAAGAGAGTTCGATAAAAAAATTATAATAGTTTTGCAACCTTTCAGTACATCAAATTAGAGTGGGGTAACTTGATAGTTTTTGTTGTTAGGTTTTAAATATTCCCACATTATATTGCTTTTTTAAAAATAACAACAATTACTACTACCCAGTAAAGTCTCACTAAGTGGTGTCTGGGGAGGGTAGGATGTACGCAGCCTTACCTCTATCCTGGAAGGGTAAGAGACTGTTTTCGATTGACCCTCGGCTAAAGAAGATGAAGTAAGCCCTGACAGCAAGTGATAGAAAGACAAATAGTTAGAAAACTGAATCGGTGATAACAACACAGGATATGAAACAAGTAATAGGAAGATAGTATATTTAGACAGATAGTTTATATTGCTTTTTTAACATAAATTAATTTATTTATGAGTTTTCAACTTAATTTAAAAGTAATACTCAAAGGCAGAAAACTGCACCTCATAAGTCCATAAGTATAGTCATATATAAGAGCTAAAGAAAAGCATCCTCTTTCACAAAGGCACATTTTTAAAATTAAACAATTCTAATAAAAGTAACGAGTTTACACTTACTAGACAATGAACAACATTCAGATAAAGCTATTGTTGCTTTTTAACCCATAACCTACAAACTCTTAAAAAAATTAATTTTAACCCCAAATTTCAAGCTACTAAGAACGAGAAAAGAAGGAAAATGTTTCAGTCATACCTAACAAAAGCATGCATATATTTAGAAACCAAAAAACTTTTAGTCAGACTCCAATCGTAGTAAAAATCGAATATGCATGATAAAAGAAAGACCTTTAAACAAATATAACAATACATGTGCAGAGAAATTACTCTAACTGAAGCAAATGGCAATACACCTATGAAATTACACAAAATCAGAGAATGAGTAAAAGGATTTGGGAAAATGAGGGAAACGAAAAAAAATTATAAGTTAAAATCTGAAAATTCCAAGCTAGAATCCATATATCCATATCTAGCCCATTCTTCAAATAAGAAAAATAACCTGAACAAAATTAAAAATAAAATCAATAGAACAGATTACCTGAACAAGGATAAATAATATTAGCAATGATTAAAGTTTCACAGCTAAATACCTGAGACATATGACTCTTTGTTTTTCTTTAGATGGGGGAGTGAGAGAGAAAGACATGTATTCTGAGGTCAGAGTGAGGGAGAGAGAATGAGAAAAAGGGTTTGGGGAAAAAATGAGGGAAACTAGAAAAATAAAGTGGGAAAATTTTAGCGCTCTATAGTTTTATTTAGCAGAGATCTTGACCGCCCCAATTAAAAGATAGTTTTCGGCAGCTTGGTTGATCCCCAACAATATAATACAACTAGTAAATTTATCCGTACTTTGCGCGGGTTTAAGAAACATCAATAAAATTATAAAAAATAATGTATTGAGTTAATAACAAATGTAGATATTATCCCTCTTTTTATGAGAAAAAGAATCGCCAATAAATAAAATATATTTAGTTTAATTCATAAATTTAGTTCATTTGTAGCAAATAATCAATGTGATGTATAGTTAAATATATATTATCAATGAATATTACTTAAGTTTTATCTAATTAAAAAAGTCCAAGACCAAGAAAATAAAACCTAAAATAAAAATAAAAGTTGCATAGAATCTTAAAGCTATCAACTACACAAATAAAATAAATTAAATTATTGTTAGTTTTATATTGAGAAGCTGAAAACTTCTATGACAAAAAATCTATAATTTTTGACAAAAGATCATTAGGAAGACTTTCTCCTCTTACTTTGCAACATATGTTAAAACTTTCATTCCGTTAATTTATTGTATTATTCTGGTAGTTAAAACTGTTATAAAACAATAAAAGAACAAGAACAATATTGCAGAGAAAGAGAGAGAGAAAATTCATATTGAATTTAGGGATGATTTACAATGGGGTAAGACCCCTCTATTTATAGGGGAAAAATGACTTAGCCACAAAGTAGAACTTTCTAAAAGATAGACATTCACTCTAAATAGAATTCTATTTATAACTCCCCCTTGAATGTCTATTCAACAGATAATGTGCCTCGTTAAAACCTTAACTAAAATAAAACCCAATGGGAAAAAATTTTCTAGAAAAGGAAAAAGAGTACACATATCTAACAATACGCCTTTTGGTTGCCTCGTTAAAAATCTTGCAAGAAAAACCCAGTGGGATAAAACCTTGTAAGGGAAAAAGAGTGCAACGCGCATTAACTCCCCCTGATGAGAGCACTTGAGCCTTCGCATCCTAATCTTGTGCACTAGCTTCTTGGAGGTTGACATCAGTAGAGATTTGGTGAACAAATCAGCCATATTATCACTTGAATGAATATGTTGCACCTTGAAATCATCATTCTTGTATTTATATAATGTCTTCATATAATGTCATGGAATAGACTTTTCATTATCTCCATGGAGGGAAAAATTCTTGCTATCACATTATCGTGCTTATTGCTATAGCAAGATACATATGTGCACAAATTGCACTTAGGATGTAGTACTTCATGATCAAGAATTTTATAAATTTAAGCCATATAAATCCTTGAAAGATTGTCATAAGTCATATAATAGACTTTCCATCTGGCTGGGCAAAAGCACCAAAAAGCTATGTCGGAACAAAAGATAGCATCTGTAGTATAGCAGAAAATTGCCATGAATATACTAACAACAACAAAGTTACCAAAAAAAAAAAAATAGTGCTTTTCATTGCCATCTCTCTGTCTCTCTCCATGGTTCTTATTTTGTTGTTGAAGGGTGTCATAGATTTATAGGTATAACAGCCTTATGCAAGATGGAATAAAAAAACAGAGGGATCACAATGTAGTTATTGTCAACTCTACATTGTTAATTAATGCTCTAAAAGAATTCAAAGGAACAATTAATGCATTGGTAATATTATACTTCTCCGGTTCATAATAATTGACCAATTTATTTTTTTATTTTGGTCAAAATAAGTGTTCATTTATATAATAATAAAAATTCAATTTGTGGACCGGAGGGAGTAATCTTGAGCTTGTCATCATATTTAAGAAACTCAAGTTATAACTGGCAGGGATCACGTCAAGCAAAAGATAAGGAATCAAGTTCCGTCCAACACATGTTATGGAGCTGAAATGATAAAAGAATTAAGATTAAGAAATAATCAACCGTTAAGAAGGAAAGGGAGGGAACAAAAAAACTAATTCTGGAACTTTAACGCTTATGACGTATTGAGGTGCCACAATATTCGGATGCATATCAAGTTTTCATGTTATGCTAGACAAATAAGATATCGAAAACTGATTGCACATATGATTGACTTTATATTTTCAAGTGTTTGAACTGCAGGTCCAAATACTTGTCTTTCATATGAAACAAATTCTATTCGAATTCTGTCTCTTTCATTTTGTAACGATCCGACCAGTCATTTTGCGTTATCGAACCCCGTTCTCCTAAATGAAACTTCTCTTAGCGGTTTATTGTGATTTATGACTTGCGGGGACGGGTGGTTCGGGATTTGGAAGTGTTTGGAGCTGTATTGGAACACTTAGTTTCTTAAGGTTGGCCTTTTTGGCCAAGTTTGACTTCGGTCAACCTTTTGAGTAAACGACCTCGGAATCAAGTTTCGACGATTCCGGTAGCTTCGTATGATGATTTCGGACTTGGGCGTATGTTCGGAATGGGTTTTGGATGACCCGGGAGCATTTCCGCGCCCAATATTGAAATAAGAATTTTCTTAAGTTTGAAATTTAGTTTGGAACGTGTTTTTGTGTTATTGAGGTCCGAACGGAATTCCAAGACCGAGAATAGTTCGGTTATGTCATATATGACTTGCCTGCAAAGTTTGATTCTAGGGGTTTTGAGGTGTGATTTTGAGTTTTAGCGCTGTTTTGAGTGTTCGGAAGACTTGAGCGAGTCTGTATTGTGATTTGGAACTTGTTGGTATATTTGGACGGGGGCTCGGGTGGGCCCAAGTGCCTCTCGGACACCAAATGATGCTAAAAACCAGCTGAAAAAGCTGTTGGTGCACCTCCTGTTCTAGTGTGACCGCAGGTGCGGGACCGCTCCTGCGGTCCCAGCCTCGCAGCTGCAACCTCCCAGCGGGCAGCCCATTCTCGCAGGTGCGGACAAAGTTCCGCAGGAGCGGAGCCGCAGATGCGGTCTCCTCTCCGCAGGTGCGGGCCCAGGCCTTCTCGTCCATTTCCGCAAGTGCGAGCCTTTGCTCGCAGGTGCGAGACCCCAGGTGCGGTACTTGAGCCGCAGGTGCGAAACCACTGTTAGGCAGTGTGTTTCTTTAAAACACGGGAAATGTCCATTTTTCCTCATTTCTTCCACCATTTGAGACCTTAAGAGCTTGGGAAAACTGCTTAACGACCCAACCACTGAGAGGTAAGTAAATTCTACCCCAAAGTTAGTTTAATTCATGAATTCTTAGTTAAATTAACCTTCTAAATTAGTGAAAATCAAGAATTGGGTAGTAACCTAGGGCTTTCGAGAAAATTAAGGAATTACCCGTCAATTAGCTATTAAATCAAGTAAAAATCATGTATTGGAAATTCCTAGGTTATGGGTGAGTGTTTCCTTCGTGAATTTTCGGAATCCAAGCGTACGGGCCCGGGGGTGAATTTTGGAATTTCTTCAAGAATGATGAATTTACTAAATAAGTAGGATAATCTCCATACTTTGAGCGTGAATTGATATATTTGCATAACATTTGGCTAGTTTCGAGTCCTCGAGTGTAGATTTCGGAGTTTCGGGCGCGTTCTTGGTCCGAGAAGTACATTCGACGCGAGGTGAGTCTCCTTTCTAACCTTGTAAGAGGTAATTGTCTTCATAGATAATTATACATGATTTAAATGTCCTTATTTGTGGGGGCTACGCACGCACGAAGTGACGAGAGTCCGTGAGTAGCTACTATTATGCCATGTCGGGTAGTTTTAGGACTCACGAGCATGCTTTTATGTGCCTTACATGTACCCCTAAATGTATTTTGAGTTGCTTATTGCCCTTGAATTAGCATGAGAATATTAGGAAGTTACGTTCAAAATTTCAGCTGCTTAAGTTCTTGTTTGCAAGTATGATCTCTATTGACCTGGATTTTCCTGATAATTCTGTGTATGTATACAAGCACCCGCGTCGCATGTTCGATTCGCGAGCGGGGTAGTAGAGGCATCTATGGTTCGAGCCGTTCGACCCTCGGCAGTGCACATTTATTTTCGTGATGCTTTGTCCGTACGCTTCGGCATACTATGTGCTGTATATTTTGACTGAGAGTCTTATTGTTATTATATAAAGTGTTTCATGTGAAAAGGAAAAGTTACTTTATTTTATATTAGTGTGATTTGACATGCAGAGGTAAATTGTAAATTTATACTTGATATTTTCATGTCTTGTGATTTCTGGAACTGCTATCCCTGCCTAGTCTTCATTCACTTATATTATTACATCTTGACCCTAGTAAGTATCACGTCGACCTCTCGTCACTACTTCTTCGAGATTAGACGGGATACTTACTGGGTACATATTTGGTTATATGTACTCATGCTACACTTTTGTACTTAATTGTACAGGTTCTAAGACAGGTGCATCTGGTTATCTGACCGGAGCGTGATATTGAGAGCATACTCTGTACCCGACTCCACGGTGAGCTGCTTCCCTTGGCGTATCTCAACAGCACTTTGGAGTTGTCTTTTTTGTTATTTCTGTCTATTTCTTTCATACAGTGGCATAGTTATTCTATCATATTTTGTATATCCTACTAGTCCGCCCGTAGACTTGTGACACTAGGTCCTGGAACACGTAGTAGATATTCTACTCTTGGCACTGTATATGTTATTTTCGGTCCTTTTGGTTATGTTGATTTGAGTTGGCTAAGTTATATGTTTTCACCTTACAATTCTTTAACCTTAAAATTTGGCAAGTCTTGGAACAAATCTATCAAATAAGGTAATCTCGTTAGTAAACAAGTGTTGGCTTGCCTGACCCCGGCGTTGGGCGCCATCACGACCTGAGTTAGAATTTTGGGTCGTGACAACATGGTATTAGAACCCTAGGTTCACGTAGGTCTCACAAGTCACGGGCAAACCCAGTAGAGTCCTGCGGGTCGGTACGGAGACGTCTGTATTTATCTTCGGGAGGCTATAGGGTGTTAAGAAATCTCTCTTTACTCATATTCTATACTAATATTCTATTGTGAATTAGATGGTTTACAAAAAACTCATTCTTCTATTCTCTCACAGATGGTGAGGACACGCGCATCCGATGTTCCAGACCCGGGAAGGGCCGCTACCCCCGCCGTTAGAAGCCGTGGCAGAGGCCGGGTGAAGGCACCGGCCCGAGGTAGGGGACGAGGGCGTCCTAGAGCTGTTCCAGTTGCACCACCACCAGAGGATCCTATCATTGAGGAGCAGGATGAGGTGCCCCCAGCAGATCCTGCTCCAGTGAACTTCATGACGGCACCAGGCTTCTGGGAGGTCATGGGCCGTATGATGAGATTTATGGACGTTATGTCCCAGGCTGGTTTATTTCCAGCAGATCCTGCCACTTCTCAGGCGGGAGGGGGAGTCCAGAACCCTACTGCCCAGGCTGCAGGTCAGACAACAACATTATATCATACCCCGGGTACACTGCCCGTGGGTGGGGTCCAGCCAGTAGCAGTAGCACCAGAGCTCAGACCAGCTGCGGACGGCGATCTGCAGAAGTTAGTGGTAGTCGTATATCCTGGGTAGACCAGCAGGTTCCCCTTCTATCACTTGGGAGCAGTTCACTCAGTTGTTTCTGGACAGATATATTTCACCCTCCAAGAGGGAAGAGCTGCGGTATCAGTTTGAGCAGCTGGAGCAAGGACAGATTTCAGTGACAGACTATGAGGCCAGGCTTTCTGAGTTGTCTCGTCATGCCCTTATGATACTTCCTACTAAAAGCTGAAAGAGTGCGGAGATTTTTGGCTGGATTGCACTCAGGTATTAAGGCCAACATGGCCCGAGAGGTGGAGATGGGTACACCCTATCAGCTTGTGGTCGAGATAGCTCGTCGAATTGAGGGTTATCGATCGAGGGGCAGAGAGCAGGGTCAGCAGGACAAGAGAGTTAGATTTTCTGGAGATTTCAGAGGTGCCCCAAGCAGGGGCAGGGGTCAGTTCAGCAGAGGCCAGCCTAGCAGGCCTCCATATTCAGCTCCTCCACCACTTCCCCGTGGTGCTCCAGTGAGGCCTTATTTCAGCGCCATGCCGGAGAGTTCTTACCGCCCACCTTCCATTCGGGGTTACTCCGGCGGGTATTCCGGTCATCAGGGGTCTTCTAGTCCTTACTTCAGTGTCATGCCAGAGGGTTCTCATCGTCCCCCATCCATCCAGGGTTCTTCTTCAGGGCAGCAGGCCATGCCACCAGTGAGATGCTATGAGTGTGGGGATTCAGGCCATATGAGGAGGACTTGTCCCAGGCTTCGGGGCAAGGTTGTTCAGCAGAGTTACCAGCCTACATACTCAGCACCGGCGCCCCGTCCACCTAGAGGTGGAGGACAGACTAGTAGAGGCCGCCCAGAGGTGCAGGCCAAACAGGAGGAGCTCTACCAGCTCCCATTCATTCCAGCGGAGGTCAGTCTTCTGGTCCACCAGCCAGGTTCTATGCTATTCCCACCCGAGCAGATGCAGTGGCCTCATACGCCGTGATCACAGGTACTATTTCAGTATGTGGTAGGGAGGCATCAATGCTATTTGATCCAGGATCCACTTATTCATATGTGTCAGCCTTATTTTCTTGTTTCTTGGATGTTCCTCGTGAGTCCTTGGGTTATCCTATATATGTGTCCACTCCGGTGGGCGATTCTGTGGTGGTATACCGGATGTATCGGTCTTGTGTGATCACCTTTTGTGGGTTCGAGACCAGAGCGGACCTTGTATTGCTCGATGTGGTCGATTTTGAGGTTATTTTAGGCATGGATTGGCTATCTCCTTATCATGTCGTGCTATATTGCCATGACAAGATAGTTACTTTAGCCATGCCCGATTCTCCTAGGCTGGAGTGGAGAGGTTCCTCAGTTAGTGCAGTCAGCCGGGTTATTTCATTCATGAAGGCTCGACATATGGTCGAGAAGGGTTTTCTGGCCTATCTTGCTTATGTGCGGGACACCACCGCCGAGTCTCCAACGATTGATTCAGTGCCAGTTGTTCGAGAGTTTGCTGATGTATTTCCTTTGGACCTTCCGGGCATGTCTCCGGATCGTGATATTGATTTTTGCATTGATGTAGCTCCAGGCACCCAACCTATATCTATTCCTCCGTACCGTATGGATCCGAAGGAGTTGAAGGAGCAACTTGAGGAGTTGTTAGATAAGGGGTTTATCAGACCTAGTGTATCGCCGTGGGGTGCTCCAGTTCTATTTGTGAAGAAGAAGGATGGGTCTATGCAGATGTGTATTGATTACCGCCAGTTGAACAAGGTCACCATTAAGAACAAGTATCCTTTGCCGCGCATCGATGATTTGTTTGACCAGTTGCAGGGTGCTCGGGTGTTTTCTAAGATTGATTTGATCTTAGGGTATCACAAGCTAAACGTTTGGGCCTCATATGTTCCGAAGACTGCTTTTCGTACGAGGTATGGCCACTATGAGCTCCTGGTGATGTCCTTTGGCTTGACTAATGCCCCAACAGCATTCATGGACTTGATGAATAGGGTGTTTAGGCCGTATATTGATTCCTTAGTCATCATCTTCATTGATCACATCTTGATTTACACACGTAGCTTGGGGGAGCACGAGCAGCATTTGAGAGTTGTGCTCCAGACTTTGCGAGAACAGAAGCTATATGCTAAGTTCTCCAAGTGTGAGTTTTGGTTGGATTCCGTGGAATTCTTGGGACATGTGGTATCCGGAGAGGGTGTCAAGGTTGATCCCCAGAAGATTGAGGAAGTTCAGAGTTGGCCGCGTCCTACTTCAGCTACAGAGATCAGGAGCTTCTTGGGCCTAGCAGGCTATTATCGCTGATTTGTGGAGGGGTTTTCATTTGTTGCATCCCCATTGACTAGATTGACTTAGAAGAATGCCCCGTTCCGATGGTCCGACGAGTGTGAGGCGAGCTTTCGGAAGCTTAAGGCAACATTGACTTCAACACCAATTCTAGTATTGCCTTTCGGTTCAGGGATGTATACAGTGTATTGCGACGCTTCACGCGTTGGTTTGGTATGTGTGTTGATGCAGGAAGGGAGAGTTATTTCTTATGCTTCGCGCCAACTGAAGATTCATGAGAAGAATTACCCTATGCACGATTTAGAGTTGGCAGCAATTGTTCATGACATTAAGATTTGGAGGCACTACTTGTATGGAGTGTCCTGTGAGGTTTATACAGACCACCGCAGCTTGCAACACTTGTTCAAGCAGAGGGATCTTAATTTGAGGCAGCACAGGTGGCTTGAGTTGCTGAAGGATTATGATATCACCATTCTTTATCATCCGGGCAAGGCAAACGTGGTAGAAGATGCTTTGAGCAGGAAGGCGGAGAGCATGGGTAGCTTGGCTTATATTGCAGCATGGGAGAGACCTCTAGCCTTGGACATTCAGCCCTTGGCTAATCGCCTGGTGAGATTAGACCTTTCAGAGCCGCGTCGAGTTCTTGCACATGTGGTTGCTCAGTCTTCGTTATTGGGGGAGATTAAGGCTTGGCAGTATGATGATTTGTGCCTGGGAGAGCTACGGGAGACAGTGGTTCAGGGTAGGTCCAAGGAGATTACTATTGGCGAGGGTGGTGTTCTGAGACTTCAAGGCCGTTTATGTGTTCCTAATGTCGATGACCTTAGAGAGAGGATTCTAGAGGGGGCACATAGTTCTCGGTACTCTGTTCATCCTAGTGCTACGAAGAAGCAGCATTTCTGGTGGAGACGGATGAAGAGGTACCTTGTGGAATATGTGGATAGGTGTCTTAATTGCCAGTAGGTTAAGTATGAGCACAAGAGGCCAGGAGGCCTACTTCAGCAGATGTCCATTCCTGAGTGGAAGTGGGAGCGCATCACTATGGACTTCGTGGTTGGGTTGCCTCGGACTTTGCGGAAGGTTGACGCGGTTTGGGTCATTCTAGATAGATTGACCAAATCGACGCATTTCTTTCCTATAGCTACTACTTGTACTTCTGAGAGGTTGGCTCAAATCTACATTCGGGAGATAGTCCGGTTGCACGGTGTGCCGGTGTCCATTATATCAGATCGAGGTCCTCAGTTCACCTCGCACTTCTAGAGAGCATTGCAAAGTGAGATGGGTACCCAGATAGATCTCATCACAACATTTTACCCTCAGGCTTATGGCCAGTCGGAGCGCACAGTTCAGATATTAGAGGACATGCTCAGGGCATGTGTGATTGACTTTGGAGGTCAGTGGGACCAGTTCTTGCCGTTGGTCGAGTTTTCTTACAATAATAGTTATCAGTCCAGCATCGAGATGGCTCCATTTGAGGCTTTTTATGGTCGGCGGTGTCGTTCTCCTATCGGGTGGTTTGAGCCTGGCGAGGCTAAGTTATATGGCACCGACCTGGTGAAGGATGCTTTGGAGAAAGTGAAGTTGATTTAGGAGAGGCTCCGCACAGCACAGTCCCGACAGAAGAGTTACGCGGATCAGAGGGCGCGTGATGTAGCATTTATGGAGGGAGACAAGGTACTGTTGAAGGTCTTGCCGATGAAGGGTATTATGGGCTTAGGGAAGAAGGGCAAGCTGAGCCCGAGGTTTATATGTCCTTTAGAGGTATTGAGGCGAGTTGGAGAGGTTGCTTATGAGCTCGCTTTACCTCCCAGTTTATCAAGGGTTCATACGGTCTTCCATGTATCCATGCTCCGGAGGTACCACATCGACTTCTCTCACGTGGTTGATTTCAGTACTATTCAGTTAGATGAGGTTGGGCTACGAGGAGGATCCAGTTGCTATTATTGATAGACAGGATCGCCAGTTGAGATCCAAGAGAGTTTCTGCCGTAAAAGTCCAGTGGAGGGGCCAACCAGTCGAGGAAGAGACTTGGGAGTCCAAGGAGGACATGCAGAGCAGATATCCGCACTTATTCAGCACATCAGGTATGATTCTAGACCCATTCGAGGATGAACGTTTGTTTAAGAGGTGGAGAATGTAACGACCCGACCAGTCATTTTGCGTTATCGGACCCCGTTCCCCTAAATGAAACTTCTCGTAGCGTCTTATTGTGATTTATGACTTGTGGGGATGGGTGGTTCGGTATTTGGAAGTGTTTGGAGTTGTATAGGAACACTTAGTTCCTTAGGGTTGGCCTTTTTGGCCAAGTTTGACTTCGGTCAACATTTTGAGTAAACGACCTCAAAATCGAGTTTCGACGGTTCTGGTATCTTCGTATGATGATTTCAGACTTGGTCGTCTGTTCGGGATAGGTTTTTGATGACCCGGGAGCGTTTCGGCACCCAATATTGAAATAAGAATTTCCTTAAGTTTGAAATTTAGTTTGGAACATGTTTTTGTGTTATCGAGGTCCGAACGGAATTCTGAGACCGGGAATAGTTCCGTTATGTCATATGTAACTTTCCTACAAAATTTGGTGTCATTTCGAGTAGTATAGGTCGGTTCGGCGCATTGAAACCGAATTCAAGAACTTAAAGTTCTTAAGTTTGATTCTAGGGGTTTTGAAGTGTGATTTTGAGTTTTAGCGTTGTTTTGAGTATTTCGAAGGCTCGCGCGAGTCCGTATTGTGATTTGGGACTTGTAGGTATATTTGGACAGTGGCTCGGGTGGGCCCAGGTGCCTCTCGAACACAAAACGATGCCAAAAACCAGCTGAAAAAGCTGCTGGTGCACCTGTTCTGGTGTGACCGTAGGTGCGGTTGCCCAGTTGCAGTTGCGGGACCGCTCATGCGGTACCAGCCTCGCAGGTGCGACCTCTCAGCAGGCAGCCCATTCTCGTAGGTGCGGATAAAGTTCCGCAAGTGCGAGCCCAGGCCTCCTCGTCCATTTCCGCAGGTGCAAGCCTTTGCTCGCAGGTGCGAGACCACAGGTGCGGTCCTTGAGCCACAGGTGCGGAACTACTGTTAAGCAGTGTGTTTCTTTAAAACATGGGAAATTTCCATTTTTCCTCATTTCTTCCACCATTTGAGACCTTGAGAGCTTGGGAAAACTGCTCCACGACCCAACCACTGAGAGGTAAGTAAATTCCACCCCAAATTTAGTTTAATTCATGAATTCTTAGTTAAATTAACCTTCTAAATTAGTGAAAATCAAGAATTGGGTAGTAACCTAGGGCTTTCGAGAAAATTAGGGAATTACCCGTCAATTAGCTATGAAATCAAGTAAAAATCATGTATTGATAATCCCTAGGTTATGGGTGAGTGTTTCCTTCGTGAATTTTCGGAATCCGAGCGTGCGAGCCCGGGGGTGAATTTTGGGATTTCTTCAAGAATGATGAATTTACTAAATAAGTAGGATAATTTCCATACTTTGAGCGTGTGATATATTTGCATAACATTTGTCTAGTTTTGCGTCCTCGAGTGTAGAGTTCGGAGTTTCAGGCGCGTTCTTGGTCCGAAAAGTAGATTCGATACGAGGTGAATCTCCTTTCTAACCTTGTAAGAGGGTATTTTACCCATATCTAATTATACATATTTTAAATGTCCTTATTTGTTGGGGCTACCCACGCACGAAGTGACGAGAGTCCGTGCGTAGCTACTATTATGCCATGTCGGGTAGTTTTAGGACTCACGAGCATGCTTTTATGTGCCTTACATGTACCCCTAAATGTATTTTGAGTTGCTTGATGACCTTGAATTAGCATGAGAATATTAGGAAGTTACATTCAAAATTTCAGCTGCTTAAGTTCTTGTTTGCAAGTATGATCTCTATTGAATTCCTGGATTTTCCTGATAATTCTGTGTATGTATATGAGCACCCACGTCGCATGTATGATTTTCAAACGGGGTAGCCTTATTATTATGTCAACCGCGTCGTATCTTCAATTCGCGAGCAGAGTAATAGATGCATCTATGGTTCGAGCCGTTCGACCCTCGACAATGCACATTTATTTTCGCGACGCTTCGGCCGTGCGCTTCGGCATACTATGTGCTGTATATTATGACCGAGAGTCTTATTGTTATCATATAAACTGTTTCATGTGAAAAGGAAAAGTTAGTTTATTTTATGCTAGTATGATTTGACATGCAGAGGTAAATTGTAAATTTATACTTGATATTTTCATGTCTTGTGATTTCTGGAACTGCTATCCCTGCCTAGTCTTCATTCACTTATATTATTACATCTTGACCCTAGTATGTATCACGTCGACCTCTCGTCACTACTTCTTCGAGATTAGACGGGATACTCACTGGGTACGTATTTGGTTATATGTACTCATGCTACACTTCTGTACTTAATTGTACAGGTTCTGAGACAGGTGCATCTGGTTATCTGACAGTAGCGTGATCTTGAGAGCATACTCTGTACCCGACTCCACGGTGAGCTGCTTCCCTTGGCGTATCTCAGCAGCACTTTGGAGTTGTCTTTTTTGTTATTTCTGTCTATTTCTTTCGGATAGTGGCATAGTTATTCTATCATATTTTGTATATCCTACTCGTCCGCCCGTAGACTTGTGACACTAGGTCCTGGAACACGTAGTAGATATTATATTCTTGGCACTGTATATGTTATTTTCGGTCCTTTTGGTTGTGTTGATTTGAGTTGGCTAAGTTATATGTTTTCACCTTACAATTCTTTAACCTTAAAATTTGGCTAGTCTTGGAACAAATCTATCAAATAAGGTAATATCGTTAGTAAACAAGTGTTGGCTTGCCTGACCCCGGCGTTGGGCGCCATCACAACCTGAGTTAGGATTTTGGGTCGTGACACATTTGGCCAATATGTTTTTGTCCATATTCAAACAGACTTAAGATCCTCATGTATACTTAGCGCCATGAAAGATGTCGTCGACGAATATTTTATATCGGTTCCAATATTTATTTTCATAAAGACATAACATAGAGATCTCTTCATTCATATTTTCAGGTACCTGAACTTCTCTTGAGATTTTATGAAGTGTTATGTCATGTGATCTTCTAGATCACTTGCCTCCTTTATTATGATCATTTTGATCATTTGCTCATCTTCTTTATCAAGAAGTTTATTTGAACCGATTTGTCTATACGCTTTAAGCGTACCATAGACTTTGTCCTTCTAGGACTTAATAAGAGCATTTGCAATGAGAATATAGTTACTTTCTTTGGGTAAGCAAATGCAGCTGGCATGCTTTGCATTGTTGATGAATTATCTTTTATGAACTTCAAGTCCATTTTATCTTATTCGAGGATCTAGATGTACAAATGATAATTCTTTCCACGTAATTTTTTCTCAACCGTTTATCATGTCTCCCCCTCATGTTAGAAAAACTAACTTTCTTCCTCAATTTTGGGAACTCATCTTTGTGCATTATGGTGTTAATCAAAATATACACCGCACATCAATAATAATAAGATGAAATTATATGGTTCCTGACCCTGAACCACTTGTGAGGGGAGAATGTAATATACTTTCGCGTACAACATATATCAAACTGATATAGATAACTTTGTTCTCATAAGCAATAGTTTAGCTATTAAGTAGAGGCACTCAATAAATCATTTTGCTAAACCAATTGTGATGTAAACCAACTTATCAAAATGAACTATCTTGAATAAAAAATCTGGAAACTATGCTGTAAATTAAATATTGAGCAAGTTACCACGCAAACAGCAGGTTGCAGGTTAATAATAATTGCACATGTAACCATCTCATAGATGCATCTTATGTCGTATACATGGCAGGTGAATGGGCCCATATTCACATTTGATATTTCCAGCATTCATGGGATTCAATCCCAATTTTAGTTGGCATAATAATTGCGAGAACAAGCAAAACAAGAGAACTCGTAAAGAATTTTCTTGTTCTTTAATATTTACCCATGTGAATTCTCTTTTATTTTTGCACAAGTAACGACCCGACCGGTTGTTTTGAGCTCTAGCGCGTTGTTCAACAGTTTGAGGTCATGAGCAGCTCCGTTTCAGGTATTATGACTTGTAGGTGTGGTCGGAGTTGAATTTCGGGAAGTTCGGAGTCAAATTGGAAGGAAATATTCTAATTTTGGAAGGCTTAAGTTGGAAGAATTGACTAATATTGGAATTTTGAGTAAACGACCTCAGAATCAGGATCCAGAGGTTCCAGCAGGTTTGTATGATGATTTCGGACTTGGGCGTATGTCCGGATCAGGTTTTGGATAACCCGGGAGCGTTTCGGCGTATATTATGGAAGTCAGCATTTTTTAAGGAATTTCCTAAGTTTGGCTTGAAGCGCATTTCAGTGATATTGATGTCCATTTGGTATCTCGAGGCTGGGAATAGCTTCGTATGGTGATTCTGGAGTCGGGAGCGCGATCGGAAGTGAATTCGGATGTCCGGAGGTCATTTTGAAGTCATTTGGTTAAAGATAGAAATTTGGAGGTTTTTGAAGAATCCGACCGGAAGTGGAAGTTTTGATATCGGGGTCGGAAAGCGATTCCGGAAGTTTGAGAAGGTCCGTAATGTCGAATATGACTTGCTTGCAAAATTTGGTGTCATTCCAAGTAGAATAGGTCGATTCGGCGCATTGTTAACGAATTCAAGAACTTAAAGTTCTTAAGTTTGATTCTAGGGGTTTTGAGGTGTGATTTTGAGTTTTAGCATTTTGTTTGAGTGTTCCGAAGGCTCGATCAAGTCCGTGAGATGATTTGGGACTTGTTGGTACGTTCGGTTTGAAGTTCCAAGGGCTCCGGTGAGTTCCGGGTAGGTCCCGGGATGTCCTTAGGCTTAATATATAGTTGTTGTAGGTCAGAGAAGTCAAATCTTGGAACCCACCACCGCGGTCCGCGGTCCTTTTTGTGCTGACCACGGTGGGTT
>ML290592.1:0-11328 GCA_005239495.1 Nicotiana undulata | reverse complement strand
CAGGGATTGCGGGCATAGACCTGAGCCTTTCCCTCATTTTGCATTGCATTGTACCTTTACTTTATTACAGAGCTTTATATATATATATATTGCATTTATCCGAGCTTTTGATTATACCGTTTCTTGCTAGCCTTTACTTATAATTCCTGTCGATTATCACCTGTTTTACTTACTTGTTCTCTATATCTGTTATTTTGCAAACCACAGTAGGGCCTCTACCTGACCTCGTCACTACTTGACTGGGGTTAGGCTACTTATTGGGTACCGAATGTGGAGTACTCACGCCTTCTGCACATGTTTTCACCATGTGCAGATCCAGGTCCTAGTACACGGTATCTCAGCTAGCCAGCAGCAGCGGTATCAGGAGACTCGAGGTATAATCTGCAGCGTCCGCGGATCTCCGAGTCCCCTTCCTATCTTGTAGTTCTAGTACTTGTAGATGAAACTATACGGTCTTTTCTATCCAGTTGTACCTATTGAGCAGTAGAGTAGCTTGTGATGTATTGTGATATTCCGGGTTCTGGGTAAAGAAATTGTTAAATGCCGAGCGACGTCGACTCTAGTATGATTTATTTCACTTACTATTAATTTACCTGTTTTATCTAAATTTTACTTAAGTAATAGGCTTACCTAGTCGTCAAGACTAGGTGCCGTCACGAGACCCAGTCGGAGGGAGAATAGGGTCGTGACATCAATTCTAAGTCGTACTCTATGTGTGCACTACCCGTCCCATGCCTATGGTCCAGGAGGCATTTGGACCTCTAGTTTAGGATGGTTCTAGACTTTAACTTAGGTTTCTCAAAAAGGAAAAAACTAAGTGACATACAAAACAGTTTAGGACTTTCACATATATGCAAGTAAGGGCTCAAGTTAGCCTCCGCATTTAGACAAAAAATGCACGCCAAATTGATTAACATTGACAGATTTTAACTAATTAAAATTGCAGAATCCTATAGGCATGATCTCTATGTGATACTGAATGAATGAGCAGACAGTTATACGCAAAAGCCAGTTTCTTAATACGATTAGAAAGACCAACTGATTTTTAGCATAATGAGATTAAACCTACTGGCATGATGTCTAGATTTTTTACGTGATAATAAATAGTAGCAATCACAGAAATATATTTAGAATCATTTGTTTTGATCATATAGCCATGTTTTCTAGTGAAGGCAATAACACGGTGTTTAAGAACTCCTAAACAAGCGGGCAAAATGATAATTAAACTGATTCAAACCTATAGGCATGCTTTCTATACTTTGGTCCAGTTTTAGATCCTATAGACATGGTTTCTAGAATAAGGCAGCATGCAAACAGATGCAAACAAAATTTTTGCACACACATTGAATTAAACCATTTCCTATAAGCATGGTCTCTAACAAGCAGAAATAGAACACAATTGAACCAAGTATTGAACCTATAGGCAGGGATGCTAGCATATGATGACTAAACATAACAAAGTACCTATAGGCATGGTTTCTAACACACGACATATAATAAGACATTATCGAACCTATAGGCATGATCTCTAACACACGACATATAATAACATATTATTGAACCTATAGGCGTGATATCTACCCAACTTGTTGCAAGTATAAGATAAAAATCCCTTTCTCAATTTTACTAATACCCCAAAATGTTATTACAATAATTATTACAGATCCAGAATGAATATAGTAAATTACAGAATAGATATATCTATAGGGAACCTACAGCAGGCCCAAAAACACCTGGACAGGCCAGGTCTTCATACTCACAATTCCCAACAACTCCAAAATTGCATATTCATAGATAAAAACAGTCAATAGTTGAGTGATTCACCCAGTGAGCATATGTTAAGGCTGAGCATACAGAACCCAAGACCCTAGTGTGTCATAGTTCCCAAGGGCTTCAAGAACCCAGGGCAGTGCTCACACAAGGAAGGTTGATCAGAAATAATTCAAAGGAAAGACTAGGGACCAAGTCCTATTGTGTCAGAGTTCACAAGGGTCTCAAATGAACCTTGATTAGTGCTCACGCTAGGGAGGTCAAAGGACATAACCTAAGTAACCTTGTCTTTCAGTCGGCTAAGAATAAGAATTCAGAGGGACCAGATAGTAGAGGAATAAAATGAAGTCAAGGGATTTCACTGAAGGACAAAACAAATAATAGACATGCTTAAACTTAAGGCAAACTTAATCAAGTTTCAGGAAATGAATTCAATCACATGCTAACAAGACAAGTTAAAAAACAGATTTATAGTGGTAAAAGAGAATTCAGATTAGGCTAAGTGCAGAAACTAGTGTCATAATAAGAAATCATATCAATTGGCAATAGACCACAACATGTTGAAAACTAATTAGGGAAATTACTAGAGATGTCAAGATATGATGAAAACATGATCAAACATGCCACATTATAGTGAATTCAAAAACAGACTTGTTATCCTATTAATGAATACATCCATACCTAGTTAACTAATCCATAGAAGGAGATATGAGAGCATGTTCAAAGAGCGGGATAATAACAAACTTAAACTTCAGGAGATGGATATCAGTGACATATAGGTTAGGCAGAATCAAATTAATCAACTCAAAGTAGGTCTAAACATGTCTCAAACTACAAATGTAATGGCATTTAGGTTAGCAAAATCTAATTGAAGTAACACATTAAATGAAATGGTAGATAAACCGGAATGAAATAGCAAAAGCTTGGTAACTCACCAGTTAAAATGAAACAAGAAAGAAAGGAATTCCACAGTATTGTGAATATCACCAAAATAGAAAGAACTCAGAATTTCTGGCCTTGGCTTTCAGCCGGCCAGGAACCAGAGTACAGAACAAGAATATTCAAGAGTAAAGAGCATATAGCTTTAGTTTTATAGTTTTCTTAATGATTTTTCAAACTGTTTCAAAGGGGAGTGGGGAGGGTTTATATAGTGTAGGAACTGAACACATAAACATGGAAATAATAAGTCAAACACTAGAAAGGAAAGCACTTAAAAATTAGCAAGGAAGAAAAACATTTAACCTATTTTTAGGTAAAATTCACAAATTGGCAGAAATAAAAGGCAAAATAATCACATATTGCATAAGATGAACTTAGACAGGAATATTATTCAAAATCAAAAAATCGAACCAGATTTGGTTCGATTAAAAAGGATCTGAACCCCTAATTTAGGGTAAGTAAAACAAATCGGCAGAAATAGACAAATTTACACATAATAGGGCGAATAAAGACGAGATAATACTTAAAATCAAAGGACCAATTTTGGTTCTATTCAAAGCAAATCTTTAAACCCTAGTTTTAGGATTAAGTACGAATCAACAAAAATATGATCAATCGGACTCACACGGTGCAAAATAAGCGTGTGTGGACTCAATATCGTCCAGATTCAAGAGATGGAAGCCAATCGGACAGAATCAAAGTAAGAGTACTTGCCATGTTTAGGCAAGTACTAGGTAATACCATAGAGAATCACCCAATAGTGGAAATATACTGAAATGGTAAGAAAATGGGAAGAAATCCTATTAGAAGCGGGATTAGGAGAGCTGTTTTTGTGAGGCGGCGGGCTAGGGTTCTTCAAAGGTGAGAGAATAGAGAGGCGGCGGGCTTGAGGGGAATGGGGTTAGGGTTTGGGGATGAGTGATATAAGTAAGGGGGGGGGGGGGGGGGGCGTTTGTGAGCCGTATTTGAGTAGAGGTTTGGTCTGGTTAATTAAATGGATATGGGTACTGGGCTAATGGGTTTGGGCTTGGTCTTGGGGTATTGGGCTATGTTTGGGTAGTTAGGTCCGAAACTAGTTATGAAATTTGGGCCATATTTGAATACCCAATTTTAACAAATAAATACTTTTATAAAATAATAGATAAATAAAAAAAATATCATTTGTGCATGCAAATTATTAAAACAATTATTTAACATTATAAAACATAAAAATTTATTTTTTTGTATAAATAATGTAATTATATGTACATATGGGCTATTATTGCAAAATGTGCAATTTCGCCCTAAAAATGCAAATGTAATTATACAAAATGCACTGAAAATATTTGGAACCTCATATTGGTATAAATGATAAGTTTAGATAATTAAATCATCATAAAAATAATTAGGAGGGAAATTATTGGATATTTGTATAATAAAATGCAGAAATAAATTGATTTAAAGTCTTTAAAAATTATGGAAAATTATGAAAAATACTTGTGTATGCTTGTAAATCAATGATGATGCATATGCACTATTTTGAAAGTATATATATGTGTGTGTGTGTGTATAATATATATATATATATATATATAGATAAGGGGAAATTGGGTATCAACACTCAATGATGCAGAACAGATCTGAAGTCGCTATGAACAATTAGCTCTTATTGACCGGAAAAGAATGAATGTGGTATGCTATAGTCAACTTTATCATAACAGAATGTCCATATCTTTCAACAAAAGGGTCAGACCTAGACAGTTCACACCGGGACAGCTAGTGCTGAAGTGGATCCTCCCGCATCAAGAAGAAGCCAAAGGAAAAATTTCACCCAATTGGCAAGGGCCCTACATGGTTCGCAGAGTACTAACAGGAGGAGCACTCATACTTGCAGAAATGGACGGAGAGATTTGGCCAAAGCCTATTAATTCAAACGCAGTCAAAAGATACCATGTTTAGATTGTTTGCATTTATTCATCTGATGTAACTGAACTACGCTCGACCTGATTACCGTTTAAGAGGGATACGTAGGCAGCCCTATGGGTTCGGTCAAAACGCAATAAAATCTTCATTTTCACCATGGTCATAAATTGGGCAAGAATTTTGAGGAGGACCCTCAAAATGCTAGAGAAAGTCTAGCCAATTTCATCATATGTAGAACGGTCAAAGAATCGCTTAATAAACTGGGAAAGAATTTTGAGGAGGGACCTCAAAATTCTAATGCAAAGAAGTCGCAATGTCTCTAAAGTGTCACAATCATTGGTTTATCTAATTTACTTGATATTGCATACTACTATGTTTAAATAACTATATTCATCAAATGCACGCAAATTTTCTGTAACGACCCGACCGGTCATTCCGTAGAACCTGCATTAAATTTACTGTTATTGCCTTGTCATAGGTTGGTTATACTTTTTATGATGTGTTAGAGTTGGTAAGCTCGGAATCGGAATGGCTGTAGTGAAAATTTAGTCATTTAGTCCTTAAAATAGCTTTGTAGTTGAAAAAACCAATTGAGAGTTGACTTATTGGTAAACCACCTCGGAATGCAGATTTTATGGCTCGGATAACTTCGTTAGGTGATTTGGGACTTAGGAGTGTGTTCGGAATATTTTTGTGATGTCCGGTGTAGAATTAGGCTTGAATTGGCGAAAGTTAGTTTTTGGTGATTCCGGTCGGCAGTGGAAAATAGTCTATCGGGGTTGGAATGGAATTCCAGAAGTTGGAACAGATTCGTAATGTCATTTTGGATATGTCAGCAAAACTTCGGGTCAATCGGATGTGTTTTGGATAGTTTCGGCATCGTTGGTGGATTTTAGAAATTTCAAAGTTCTTAGGCTTGAATCCGATGTGATTTTGGTGTTTTGACGTTATTTTTAGTGTATTGAGAGTGCAACTAAGTTTGAATGATCATTTATGATGTGTTGGTAAATGTGGTTGGGGTCCCGAGGGGCTCGAGATTGATTTCGGGTGGTTAACGGACATTTTCGTGCCTTAGAGGAAGGCCGTTTTGCTGGTGTTTCTGCAGAGGGATTTTACCCTATGCGTTCACAGAGGGGGTCTCGCGTTCACATAGGGGAGGTTGGGAGATGAGGAAATTTCTTCTGTGCGTTGGTGAAGGTTGAGGTGCGAACGCGGAGGGTTGAGTAGTCTGGGTATCGCAAACGCAGGGGTGGAGGTGCGTTCGCGTAGAGTATTAGCGGTTAAGGGACCCCCAGGCCATTGGTCTATGCGTTCACGGGCCTGGGGTGCGACCGCGAAGGAGTGGCTGGTGGAAGTTGTGCGTTCGCGGAAGGCTTGACCGCGTTCGCGGAGAGTTGACCAGGTTAGGCATCGCGAACGCGACCCAGTTGGTGTGTTCGTGTAGGGTAAATTGAGGCCTCGATATTTTTGTGCTTCGCGAACACGGGAGGAGGGCCGCGTTCGCATTGAATAATAACGGGGTAGTATTTAAATAAACCCTCCGCGACCAATACCCACTTTTCCACCATTTTTGAACGGGTAGAAGCTTTTGAGGCAATTTTTAAGAGAGGAAAGCATTGTTCTTCATTGAGGTAAGGATTTTGGACCCTAATACTCGATTATATGTGATTAAGGATCAAAATATCATTGTTTAATTTATGAAAATCAGTAGAAAAAGATAGAATTAGGGCTTGAGAACATGAGACCTTTTAGGGATGATTTGAGGGGTCAAACGAACTCCGATTTTTGAGTTATTTATATGTACGGATTCGTGAGATGATGAAGAACATTTTGGTATAAAATTTGTCGAGTTCCGAGATGCGGTCCTGGGGGTCGGGTTTTGTGCTAAAATTGGTATTTTTCGATTGAAATCCATCCCCTTAGCATAGTTTGATGAGAAAAATCTGATCTTTATAGATTTGGAGCACACGGAAGTTAATTCGAGAGGCAAGCGTGTTGCAGAGTAGATTTTCGGGCTAGTTTGAGATAAGTAATGTCTTTAAATCCTGTCCTGAGGGGATGAAATCCCAGACTTTACATCCTTTCACGGATTTGGAGTGACGCACACACTAGATGACGAGTGTGGGGCGTGCACGAATTGGAAATTTGGAAAAATGTACCTTTTAAGGCAACTATTGAGTTGCGAAACTGCTTTTAAATCTTATTCTCTATAGCACTACTATGATTTGATATAATTGGGTTGTAAGCCATGTTTGGGTCCTAGTGCCGATCTGTTTAACCCCTTGGGGGCTATTTTAATGATATTCTCACTACTTTGAAACTATGATTTTACACTCAGTATTTCTTGTGAAATTGTTGACACTCTTATTTGATGATATTACTATTTCTTGAAATGAAATACTATTTTGGGTCGAGAACCCCGTTTTATTCATGGCCCGAGTGGCATGCTGAGAGTGTCTGACAGGGTGAGGCAGAGGGCCAATGTTGTGAGGATGTTATGATATGAGAGAGGCCGAGTGCCTAAGAGTGATTTATGCCATGATGTGGCTTGTTTATAGCACTTGGGTTGTAGGATCCCCTCTGGAGTCTGTACACACCCCCCAGTGAGCGCAGGTACCTACTGAGTGCGAGTGCCGAGTGATGAGTTATTGGGAGGCATGAGTGACAGTGAGGTTGCCCGCGGGGCTGATACTGAGTGATGGTGAGGTGCTGAGGGAAATTGTTACGAGTGATGATTATGGCCCGAAGGGCAGTTTTATGATGATATTTTACTGAGTTTTTTACTATGATTCACTTCATTTTTCAAACTGATATTATTGAGAGTTTTACTGAGAAATATTGGAAAATATACTTGTTTTTCAAAGGATTTTATGGAAACTGGTTTTCGAACTTATGTATTTTATGTATACTTTATGGAGACTTGATGTTTTACTGTTTTGTGGATTGGTGTATCTGTGCTGTGTGTTTCTTATTCTCAAACTGTGATTTATTTTCATTACTACTGAGTTGGTGTACTCATCATTACTCCCTGCACCCATGTGAGATCCAGGTACCGGTTCGGAGCAGTAGTCGTCTGAGCTCGTTGTCATCAGCGTTTGGGATTTCGAGGTAGTTTTCCAGCGTCTGCAGCTTCTCCACTTCCCTTATTCATATAGTACTTAGTATTTGATTCATAGACATTATTATGACATTAGCAGAGTTAGTTTATTTCTTTGATGCTCGTGATCGGTTGACTCCAGTCTTGAGGGATTAGTTTAGACTGTTGAATTATATTATAATTGCTTAAAGACTTAGAGAAAAATGTTAAACTGATTATTATTGATTCTTGAAATATTATAATAGAACAAATGTGTAGTTAACTGATGGTTGGCTAGCCTAGTTCCACGATAGGCGTCATCACGACCTGTTAGGATTTGGGGTCGTGACCTTTTCTCAAAAACTTTATTTTTGTGCTTCGCGAACGCGGGAGGAGGGTCGCGTTCGCATTGAAGAATAACTGGGCAGTATTTAAATAAACCCTTCGCGGCCAATACCCACTTTTCCACCATTTTTGAATGGGAAGAAGCTTTTGAGGCAATTTTTAAGAGAGGAAATCATTGTTCTTCATTGAGATAAGGATTATGGACCCTAATACTCGATTATATGTGATTAAGGATCAAAATATCAGTGCTTAATTTATGAAAATCAATAGAAAAAGATGGAATTAGAGCTTGAGAATATGAGACCTTTTAGGGATGATTTGAGGGGTCAAACGAACTCCGATTTTCGAGTTATTTATATGTACGGACTCGTGAGATGATGAAGAACATTTTCGTATAAAATTTTTCGAGTTCCGAGACGCGGGCCCGGGGGTCGGTTTTTGGCTAATTTCGGGTTTTGTGCTAAAATTGGTATTTTTTCGATTGGAATCCATCCCCTTAGCATAATTTTATGAGACAAATCTGATCTTTATAGATTTGGAGCACACGGAAGGTTATACGAGAGGCAAGCGTGGTGCAGGGTAGCTTTTCGGGCTAGTTTGAGGTAAGTAATGTCTTTAAATCCTGTCCTGGGGGTATTGAACCCCAGACTTTACATCCTTTCACGGATTTGGAGTGACGCACACACTAGATGACGAGTGTGGGGCGTGCACGAATTAGAAAGTTGAAAAAATGAACCTTTTTAGGCAACTATTGAGTTGCGAAACTGCTTTTAAAGCTTATTCTCTATAGCACTACTATGATTTGATATAATTGGGTTGTAAGCCATGTTTGGGGCCTAGTGCCGATTTGCTTAACTGTGATGACCCAAAAGGTCATCCTAAGTAATTCTAGTTAAATCTGTGTTTCGAGGCCCAGAAAGCCTCCGTTAATCTCACCTCAATATGCGTGCGCAGCCCGGGCGTGTAGTCGGGAACTTTATGCTGAAATTTGATAAAAATGGAACCTTGAATTGAATAATTGAATAAAGTTGACTTTGGTCAACATTTTTGGTAAACGGACCCGGACCCGTGATGTGACGGTCCCGGAGGGTCCGTAGGAAAATATGGGACTTGGGCGTATGCCCGGAATCGAATTCCGAGGTCCCAAGCCCGAGAAATGAATTTTTAAAGAAAATTGTTTTCTGAAAATGATAAAGACTTTTAAAAATGAATAATATGTGAAAACCGTGTTACCGGGCCCGTATTATGGTTCCGGAGCTTGGAACAGGTTTATTATATGTTATGTGACTTATCTGTGAAATTTGGTGTAAAATAGACTTGAAATAACGTGTTTCGGATCAAAATTGGAAAAGTTAAGCTTTATGAAGTTTTGAGAAAATTCTAAGAGTTTTGAGGTTTAATTCGATGATTTTGATGATATCTTGGTGGTTTAAATGCTTGAACAGGTCCCTATGATGAATTGAGAGTCGTGTGTGTTGTTGGTTTTGAGTCCCGAGGGCTCGGGTGAGTTTCGGGTAGCTAACAGAGTGTAAAAAGTTGGAAAAATCTGGTGTTTTGAAGTCAGATATGGTGTCTGGTATTTTCTTCTCTGCGATCGCACCCTTGAATATGCGATCGCATAGGGTTATCTTGAGGGACCCAACTGTTGTTCTCTGCGATCGCATGTTTGCCTACGCGATCGCAAACTTATGCCCAGCTGCCTTCCGCGATCGCATCTCTCACTCCGCGATGGCATAGTGTATTAGGTAGGTAAGGGGAGCTGGGGGGGAGTTACTCTGTGCGGTCTCTATTTCCTTTGTGCGATCGCATAAGGGGGAGGTGGTATACGTGTGCGATCACATTAGCCCTTCTGCGATCGTAGTGTACCTAGCCTTGGTCTCTATGCGATCGCATCCCTGCTTCCACAATCGCATAGAGATATTTCGCCCAGTTATTAAATGAGTTCAAAACAGAATATTTCATACGAGACTTTGTTATTTTCAGCCTTCTTCTCCCCCTCCAACCTCCATTGTCGACCCCCAAGCTAGGATCCTATAATAAACCTTTGGCTAAGTGATTTCAACTTCTATTTCTTCCCCTTTCCTTTCATAATCACTAGAAAACTAGGCCAAAAATCATTAAATCAAATAGAAATTAGGGGTTTTGGGTAGAATTAGGTTTTTGGGGAAATTGGGTGATTCAACCTCAATTTGGGGTCGGATCTTAAAACTAATTACATATTTGGACTCGTGGGGTGATGGGTGAACGGGTTTTGGTCCGAACCTCGAGTTTAGACCACGTGGGCCCAGGGTCAAATTTTGGTATTTTTGGAAGAATGCTAGAAATTGAGTATTAAGGCTATGGGATNTTTATTGATATTATTGAATTAATTATGCCTAGATATCGTTGTTTCGGAGTCGGATTATAAAGGAAAGACGGTCTTAGAGGGTTGATTGCTATACTTTGGACCGAGGTAAGTGTCTTGCCTAACTTTGGTGAGGGAATAGGTATTAATTGCTATGTGCTAAGTGATTATCATGTTCATTGCATAGGTGAGGTGACGAGTACCTATGCAATGTGTGTCAAGCATGCCCGTGAGTTTATTTTGAATGGAATTGCAGTATTTCTTCCATGTTTAGCATATTATGAGATTGTCTTTACTTGGTAATTTATCCTTGATTGAAAGTATTGGTTGTTGAGTTTGAGAAGTATTGATACAAATGATAATCCAAGTGTCGAGTATGCGATTGAGATGATTGGTTATAGCTGAGACCGTTGTCGGGCATTTGTTGAGCTATTAAATTGATGTTTTCCCCTTGTTGGGTAATTTGAACTGCTTATTTCCACTATGCTGTAATCCTTGCCATTTATCCGTTATTGTTTGGTGAGGAAGAGTGTAAAGTACGAAGGGTGATGTCGTGCCATGATAATTGATTGCATCGCATAGTGAGGAAGAGTGTAAAGCACGAAGGGTGATGCCGTGCCATGATTCATATTTATTATAAGCACGAAGGTTAATGTCGTGCCATGATAATTGATTGCATCGCATAGTGAGGAAGAGTGTAAAGCACGAAGGGTGATGCCATGCCATTGTTTACTTTTCTGATATTTATACTTGCTTCGTGGGCTATTGTATTAGATTGCCTCCCTTGTTTACTCCTACTTGTCAATTTGACTGCTTGACTGCACTTGCTTCCCCCTTTACTGCCCCCGTATCCATCACTTGTTGCTTATCTCTTTCCTGGTATTATCCTTGTTACCTGCTGTAGAATAGGACAGGTTATCGTTATCATCAAGTCTAGCCTCGTCACTACTTC
>ML290587.1:61051-72803 GCA_005239495.1 Nicotiana undulata | reverse complement strand
GAGGCAGGGATGTAATTTCAAAGAGGCTCGACCGGACCCAAGAACCGGACAGAAGACAGGCCCGCTTCCTTCAATACTGGAACTGGACCTTTACGCCTTAACTAGGTTTTTTACTAATACTAACTAATAGGCTTTCAGAAGCTTTTCCACACAAAGAGGGGAGGAAGGCTCCTTGCCTTTGATTCCTTACCCATAGCATAAGATAAAGAAAGGGTGCGTGCTTCAACATCTAAGTTTCACACAAGGAACCTCCTGCTCTTAAGGATTTAATTGACCTCCTTTTCGAAGTCAACGAATTTCTTTCTTTTACTTTTATTTTGTTCAAGTTGCTTCAGTGAATGAAAATGCTCAATAAAGCGGGCCTCACTAACCGGTGAAAAGTGGTGGGTGTCCACTTCTAAGCTTTCTCTCTTGTCTCGCCAATCGACCATTAACTTCTTCTTTAAAAAAAAAGGATTCCAACAACAACATTTAAGAAATAGGCGGCCACTCTCTCTCTTACTTTCTTTCATTTAGTTAGGCGTGGTAAAGGATCTCGCTCCTAGTATACTCTACTTGTTCACCTGTGTCGTTTTTTGCTTGATTATACGGCTGTTGATTGAGTCATTCTGTTGCAGGAGCGATATAAAGGGTTTTATTTAGCGAGGAACCGTTTCACTCGGCGCTTTGACCGCGACTTTGTTTGGTCTTCCTCTTTCTATTTCATACCCTTTTCGTCGTACTTCCTCTTCTCCTTCTCTTCTTTCTCTCCCTGCCTGCACGGTCTTTTAATTTCCTAAATTTTTATACCCGACCCCAGTTTCATTTAACCCCTACCCCCTTTCATTTTAACAAGTTTTATGAACAAATAGAGAGAAGTAAAGGAGAGTTCTTGAGAAAGGAAGTGATCCTTCCATCAAAGTGAATTTCAAGGTCTCTCAGGCCTGGCAATTCGAGTAATCCCCTTCTTCCCCATTCTAGCAGGTAAGGGTTCCCAACCCCTTTTCTTTCTTTTCATTAATTTTCTGATTTTTAAACAAACGGAGGGTTGGCCTGGATTGATTCTTAGAAATATTAGCTAAGACCTTGCATGAATGTTAAATAATGGTGCTAATCTAATAAGAGGGAGTGGGTTGGGGAAAACTTCACAAAGATAGGATTGGTAATCTAATGGGTTCACACAGTGCTTGACAAAATGCTTGAGAGAGTCCGAATTGCATGCATGACTTCAAATTCTGAGTTGAATATGTCTAATTGTGAACTAGATTGACGGTACTAGTCGGTTCGGTGGTTGTGGGTTAAAGTTGAAAAGGGAAACTCGACTCCAGGTATGTATGGCTAACTTTAATCTTTGTAAAATCACTTGTGGTGTTTGAGCATACGGTACGTGTATTGTTATAATATGTGCAACTGGTTGTCCGAATTTATGTGATGTGTGAAGTGTAATACTTGTCTGTCTTTAGTTGATCACCACACTACCAGGTTATGAAAAACGGTGCTAAAAGGATAATAAATCCAAGAGTATGAGTGCGTATGCCAAAGGCTATGAAAAGAAGTTGTATTCTTATTGCTGAAATCTTCTGTGATTGAACTGTGAATTGTCATCGTTGGTATGAGATGTAATTGTCAGGTGGGATCGGGTTGCGCTCCGCAACAGGGGAGATAAGGGTGATATGTAAGAAGTGATAAGGGTGTGATTGTAACTGTAAGGTGGGATCGGGTTGCGCGCCGCAACAATTGTCAGGTGGGATCGGGTTGCACGCCGCAACAGGAGGAATAAGGGTGAGATATGAGGAGGGACAAGGATGGAATTGAAATTGTGATTTTTGATAAAGTGAAAATTGTGGAACTTCCATTGTATATCTTTCTATGTCTTGTGCAATAATTGTGTGACTCTCTGTCTGTCTCTTGCTTGTGCATTATTGAGTTTACTAGAGTAAAGTTTGTTCATGCATACCAGTACAATTCAAATGTACTGGCGCTACATTCTTGTGATTATTGTAGGTGGTTCTATAGCAGGTACTTCAGCACACCGACAGTAGTGCCGACTCCTCGTCGTATCAGCGGTTTTGGTGAGCCCATCTTCTCTCGGGGCACAGTGTAGTTCATGCCACCTTTCCTCCCGGATTCTTATTTTGGTACTTGTGTAAGGTATAGCCGGAGCCTTGTTACCGGAAAGTATTGTATAACTCCATCGTACTCTTAGAGGCTCAGTAGACACAATGTGGTTAGTGTACATATGTATTTTGAGTAAGTGATGGTACGGTTCGGAATCGTGATCCACGCTCGAAAATGTTGTATGTATTTTGTAAGTATTTGGTATCATATGTTGGTAATGATAAAAAGTAGAAATGAATCCAAGTTGTAAGTTTATGCTTAAGTCTAAATGGCTATTTCACATGAATAATGTATATTGAAATCACGGGGTAACGCGTGGGATGGGAAAGGCAATTCCAGGTCCGCTTGACCGGGGTCCTCCGGTTGAGTGTCGGTCGTGTCCCTCGGTTTTGGGGCGTGCCAAACTTGGTATCAGAGCCTAAGGTTTCAAAATAGTCCTAGGATGTCTCGGAGCCATGTCTAGTAGAGCCCTTCTTATCGGTGTGTTGTCGACCACACTGATAATTAGGGGGGCTACACGGACATTTAGGAAATTACTCTTTTCATTGTTATTCTATATCGTGCGGTGAAGTGGAGAGTGAAAATGTCCTTGTCTAATTCGTGCTTTGTTACGAATTTTTTTTTCTTTTAGCAATGGCACCAAAGAAGAGAGCTCGACTCGGCCTTGAGGCCAATGTCACCCCAAGTGGGACTGTAAATCATGTACCTGGTAGTGCGGGTGAGAGTAACTCCCCGGCCTTGAATTTGCCGGACCCTTCTAATCCGGATCAAAGCATTCCTGTTCATGTGGTAGCGGAGGGTGCTGTAACCCCTCCCGCTGACATTCCTGATCCCTCTACGGTTCCAGCTTCCGGTCCCGGTACGTCCGAGGGGGACCTCAGAGGAGCTATTCATATGTTAACTCAATTGGTGGCCGCTCAGGCCCAAAGATCTCATGCTACCCCTGCGTCCTCCAGCGGACAGGGAGATTTCGCCGGCTCCAGAGTCAACCAGTTTCTGCAATTGGCCCCTCCAGAGTTCTCAGGTATGGATCCAGAGGCCGATCCACAGGATTTTCTTGATGAGATGTGCAAGACCCTTCGGGTGATGAAGGCTACAGGGATAGAGGGGGTTGAGTTAGCTTCGTACAGGTTGACGGGAGAAACATATTCCTGGTTCGAGATGTGGGAGGGTTCCCGTGGAGAGGGAAGTCCTCCGGCTAGATGGAGCGAGTTTGTGGACGCGTTCATGGATCACTTTTTGCCTGCCGAGACTGTGGCAGTCCGTGCTACTGAGTTTGAGGTCATCAAGCAGGGCAGTATGAGTGTTTGGGAGTACCACATGGAGTTCGTGAGGTTGTCCAAGTATGCTCCCCAGTTAGTGTCGACCATGGATGCTCGAATTCGACGATTTGTTCAGGGTCTCAGTCCTTTGGTTGTGAATGAGGCTGCTACAGCGGATTTGCACTCAGACATGAATTATGGGAAGATTGTGGGGGTCGCCCAGGCTACGGAGGCTAGAAAGCTGAAGATACGGGAAAACAGAGAGAGTAGCAGCAGAGCCCGGTCGGTGGGTCATTCAGGGAGCACAGTTTCAGTGGGGAGACCAGTTCAGGGGAGAGGGCCAACAGGGCCATCCCAGTTTTATGCTCAGTCTTCAGCTAGTGCACCGCCATCCGTACACCGTCATCAAGCGAATAGTCATTGGAGATCAAGATCCGACAGCAGGAGATCCAATCAGTCAGGTCGTTCCGGAGGGAGGTTCCAGCAGCAGAGGAGGGCTTTGTGCCCTCAGTGCGGAGGGTTCCATACTGAGGCATGTTATCTGAATCGCGCGTTATGCTTCAGGTGTGGGGTGAGGGGTCATCTTCAGCGGGACTGTCGTGCGCCCAGCCAGGGCATGGGTAGGGGTTTACCCAGTCATCCGGTTCTTCAGCTACCACATCTTCAGTGCGTCCTCCAGCTCCAGCAGGGCGTGGTGTAATTAGGGGTGGGGCTCATGGTAGAGGCGGACCCAGCCAATTCTATGCTTTGAGTAGTCTCCAGAATGCGGAGGCTTCTCCAGATGTTGTCACAGGTATTCTGAATTTTCAAGCACTTGATTGTTATGCTCTTATTGATCCAGGATCCTCCTTGTCCTATGTTACCCCGTTTATTGCTTCAAGTTTTGGGATAAAACCCGAGGGCTTCATGAGCCGTTCTGCGTATCAACTCCGGTTGGTAATTCTATCACAGCAGCGCGAGTCTATAAGAATTGTGTTGTCACGGTATGTGGTCGCGTTACCACGACCGATCTTATTGAACTGGAGATGATAGATTTTGATATTATTATGGGAATGGACTGGCTTTATTCGTGCTTTTCCAAGCTCGACTGCCGAACGAGAGTCATGAGACTCGAGTTTCCTAATGAGCCGGTTATTGAGTGGAAGGGGAATGGTGTGGTGCCGAAAGGTAGGTTTATCTCCTGCCTTAAGGCCTCGAAAATTATTAAGAAAGGGTGTATCTATCATTTGGTCCGGGTCGCGGACACCGCTTCAGAAGTGTCGGTCCCCGAGTCCGTGCCAGTCGTGAATGAGTTTCTTGAAGTATTTCCGGACGAGCTTCCAGGGATTCCACCAGATAGAGAGGTTTATTTTGGGATTGATGTACTACCAGATATGCAGCCAATATCTATCCCACCATACAGAATGGCACCAGCAGAATTAAGGGAGTAAAAGGAGCAGTTAAAGGATTTATTAGATAAGGGGTTCATTCGGCCGAGTGTGTTGTCGTGGGGTGCCTTGGTTCTTTTTGTTAGAAAGAAGGATAGGTCGCTCCGTATGTGTATCGATTATCGGCAGCTCAATAAGGTCACTATCAAAAACAAGTATCCATTGCCTCGAATAGATGATTTGTTTGATCAATTGCAAGGTGCGAGGTTCTTCTCCAAAATTGATTTACGGTCTGGGTATCATCAGTTGAAGATCAGGGAGCAGGATATTCCTAAGACCGCCTTCAGGACTCGTTATGGTCATTTTGAATTTCTAGTAATGTCCTTTGGGCTGACCAATGCTCCAGCAGCTTTTATGGATCTTATGAATCGGATTTTAAAACCGTTGCTAGACTCCATCGTGATTGTTTTTATTGATGAAATCCTTGTCTACTCGCGGAGTCGGAAAGATCATGCTAATCACCTTAGAGCAGTCCTACAGACTCTTAGTCATCACCACCTTTATGCTAAATTTTCGAAATGTGAGTTTTGGCTGGAATCAGTCGCATTCTTGGGTCATGTTGTTTCCAAAGAAGGGATTCAGGTTGATCTCCAGAAGATCGCAACAGTGAAAGATTGGCCTAGACCAACGACCCCGACGGAGGTTCGTAGTTTCTTGGGACTAGCTGGGTATTATTGGAGGTTTGTGGAGGGATTCTCCACCCTCGCCTCCCCATTGACTAAATTGACGCAGAAAGTAATTAAGTTTCAGTGGTCCGATGCTTGTGAGAAGAGTTTTCAAGAATTGAAGTCGAGATTGACTTCGGCACCGGTGTTAACATTGCCAGAAGGTTCACAGGGATTTGTGGTCTATTGCGATGCTTCAAGGGTTGGTTTGGGGTGTGTGTTGATGCAACGTGGGAAGGTCATAGTGTATGCTTCAAGGAAACTCAAGAATCATGAGGAGAATTATCCGACGCTCAGTAGACACAATGTGGGTAGTGTACATATGTATTTTGAGTAAGTGATGGTACGGTTCGGAATCGTGATCCATGCTGGAAAATGTTGTATGTATTTTGTAAGTATTTGGTATCATATGTTGGTAATGATAAAAAGTATAAATGAATCCATGTTAAGTCTAAATGGCTATTTCACATGAATAATGTATATTGAAATCACGGGGTAACACGTGGGATGGGAAAGGCAATTCCAGGTCCGCTTGACCGGGGTCCTCCGGTTGAGTGTCGGTCGTGTCCCTCGGTTTTGGGGCGTGCCAAACTTGGTATCAGAGCCTAAGGTTTCAAAAGAGTCCTAGGATGTCTCGGAGCCGTGTCTAGTAGAGACCTTCTTATCGGTGTGTTGTCGACCACATTGATAATTAGGGGCCTACACGGACATTTAGGAAATTACTCTTTTCATTGTTATTCTATATCGTGCGGTGAAGTGAAAGATCTACACTGGTCTCAAGACCCCCAATAACCACTACACACGAACGGTAGAAACGATCTATCACAGTAGAATCACCCACCGGTGTAGACACATATACAGGAGTGCTCAGAGAGTCACGAGGCATAACCAAATAAGGAGCAAAATAAGATGACACATAGGAAAATGTGGACTCCGGATCAAATAAAACCGAAGCATCCCTGCTGCAAATTGAAACAATACCTGTGATAACCGCATCGGAGGCCTCAGCCTCAGATCTGGCTGGAATAGCATAACATCAGGGATGGACCCCACCAATATTAACTACCTCCCTGGGATGTCCTTCTGCCGGCTGAACTCTACCCTTAGTAGCCTAGCCTCCACCTCTAACTGTCTGACCTCCACCTCTAGCCCATCGACCCCCACCCCTAGCTAGTTGAGGGGGTGGTGGAGCACTTGGTGCGTAAATCATAGCACGAGAACCCTGGTGCTAAGAACTTCTCGAGGCTCGAGGGAAAAATCTAGAAATGTGCCCCGACTACCACATGTATAACAAGATCTCGGCTACTGAGACTGTTGGCCCTGAAAATGTTCCTGACGACCTGAGTAACCACTCTGAAAACTCTGGAGCGGCGGTGCACTGATAGGAGCTGGTGATGCACTGTAAGGCAACTAATCGGAATATGGCATGTGGAAACCACAACCACCTGGAGCACTGCGAGAGACCTGAAGTGCTGACTGAAACGGCCTAGGAGGATGGCCTCTACCAAAAGAATCTTTGCCCCCAGAAGAGGCACCACTGAACCGGCCAAAATGGCGAGGCCTCTTGTCAGACCCCTGACCACTACCCTGTGATAAAACCATCTTGACTCGTCTGGCCACATTGGCCGCATCCTGAAAGGAAATATAACTCCCTGTCTCTCTGGCCATCTGCAATCTAATCGGCTGAGATATTCCCTCAATAAACCTCCTCACCCTCTCTCGGTCGGTGGGAAGTATCATAATAGCATGTTGGGCCAAAGTGATGAATCTAGTCTCATACTGTGTGACTGTCATAGAACCCTGCTGGAGACGCTCAAACTGCCTCCGGTAATCCTCTCTCTGGGTGACAGGAAGAAACTTCTCCAGGAAAAAGTCGGAGAACAGAGCCCAAGCCAAAGGCGGTGATCCAGCTGGTCTGGTCAAGCAATAATCCCTCCACCAAGTCTTGGCGGGACCGGACAGACGAAAGGTAGCAAAGTCGACCCCATTGGTCTCCACTATACTCATGTTCCGTAGAACCTCGTGGCAGCTATCCAAGTAGTTCTGGGAATCCTCTGAAGGTGCACCGCTAAAAGTAGTAGTAAACAGCTTGGTTAACCGGTCCAATCTCCATAAAGCATCAGCATTCATAGTTGCTCCATCACCGGCCTGAGCCACAATACCCGGCTGAACTACCCCAGCTGTCTGAGGTGCTGGAGTCTGAAACTGAGAAGCCAACTGCTCCAGAGTGTGGGTAGCGGGAGTCTGGGCTCCTCCCCCAACCTAAGAGACGGCTGGTGTTGTAGGAAGTAAGCCTGCCTGAGCAACGCTCTCCATGAGGCCCACAAGACGGACTAGAGCATCCTGGAGTACCGGGGTGGCAATGAACCCCTCGGGAACCTGAGCTGGTCCAACCGGGACTGTTTGGGCAGGAACCTCATCACCAAACTCTACTTGAGGCTCCACCACTGGGGCTGCTGCTCTAGGCTGAGCTTTGCCCCTACCTCGGCCTCTAGCAAGGCCTCAGCCTCGTCCTCGGCCCCTCGTAGGAGCTGCAACTGGAGACTCGGGCTGCTGATCGGTAGATGAAGAAGCACGTGTTCTCTCCATCTGCGAGAGAATAGAGTAGAAATTCAGTTAGCATTTAGAATTCAAATCGCACGACACAGAAGAATAGATGTGAAGTTATTCCTAAATTGTGCATCCTATGGGGGATAAGTACAAACGTCTCCGTACTGATCCCTCAGACTCTACTAAGATTGTCTATGAATTGTGATACCTAAGCAACCTAGTGCTCTGATACCAACTTGTCACGACCCGAATTTCCCACCGTCGGGACCGTGATGGTGCCTAACGTTGAACCTGCTAGGCAAGCCAACGTTAATATTTAATTTACTTTACATCTTTTATTATTATCAGATAACAGGTGAAATACAAAATCAACGGAAATGAAAGTACAAAATGAAGCAAAGTCTAAAAACTTGACCAATTATCATCTCGAAATTTATATTACTAAACCCAGAATTTGGTGGCACAATTTCACGGGTTGTCTATGAATACTACATATAAAGGTCTGAATAAAATAAATACATTTGTTCCAGTCAGTGCATTCGCATAGTGTATACTAGGCCCCCTCCCCGTTTGTTCTGTGCATTCGCGTGGGTTACCACGCGTTCGCATAGAGTAAAAGTCTGGACACCAGAAAACAACAGATACACCAGATTTCTAAGTCCAAAAACACTAACGCCTATCCAAAATTCACCCGAACCCTCGGGGCTCCAAACCAAACATGTACACAACCTCAAAAACATCCTACAGACTTACTCGTGTGATCAAATCTCCAAAATAACATCTTAAACAACGAATTTAGCATAGAAATCAAAGAAAAATCTCAAAACTTTCAAAGTTTAAAATTTCACAAATACGGGTCCGAATCAAATCAAACGACCTTCGTTTCTTACCAAATTTTACAAACACAACTCAAATATCATATTAAACCTGTACGGGCTCCGAAACCAAAATACGGGCCCAATACCGTAAATTTCAAATATAATCAAATTTCCAAAAACTCTTATATTTTCAGTAAGACAATTTCTTTCAAAAAATTATTTCTCGATCTTGGGACCTCGAAATTTGATTCCGGGCATACGCCCAAGTCCCATATTTTTCTACGGTCCCGGGTCCCAGACCGTCTACCCAAAATGTTGACCGAAGTCAACTTAAATCTAATTTTAAAGACAAAATTAGCATTTTTCTCAGTTTTTCATATAAAAGCTTCCCGGATATATGTCCGGGCTGCGCACGCAAAACGAGGTGAAATAAAAGAGGTTTTCAAGACCTCGAAACACCGTTTTGACTTATAAAACAAGGGATGACCTTTTGGGTCATCACAACCTGCTTACTTCTGTTTATCCTTAATTGTGAAAAGAAATAATTGGATATTTCTGCTTAGCTCGTCACTACTGCTCAGTTCCTTAGTAATTTCCATTACTAATGAGTCAGTTGTACTCATATTACACCCTGCACTTTATGTGCAGATCCAGGTGAGTTAGAGCGCGGCGATCGTTGAGTTCAGGCCGGCTATCTTTCGAGACTGCAAGGTAGCTGCTAGCGTCCACAGAACCTTGTTACTCCTTTCATCATCAATTCCTTCTTTTGGGTTGTATTGACAGTTAGACAGTTATATTTCTTAGTCCATATATTTAGACGTTCATGATATAGTTGTATTGGTAAAAAATATAGCATCATACGTGTACAAATTTTGGATGACTCAGCCAACCAGGTGGACTAAGTAAAACATCACACGTGGACACGAGATAAAGACATACGATCAATACAAGAAATTAGCCGCGAAAAGATCATCAAAGGAGAAGAGGCGCGGTCACAACGAATCCGGGCGCAATAATGGGCCGATCTGAATATCAGCAATCAATGTCATGTACGTTATGTAACTCCTAAAATAACAGTTACTATTTATCATTGTAACTCCTCATAAATGCAATAATTAAGCATTAAATAAGCTATCATGACAGAAATACAAACGTTGTACTAGGAGAATATCCCTATAAAAGGGACATAAAATATATCAAAGTGGATCATCTGATTTTGGGAATATTAAGTTATTCTATTCTTTTGCTCTCAAAATTATTGTTATTCATTCTTTATCTTGCTAATTCGATTATCAGTAACCCGAGTTTATCCTAAATTAAACTTTAGTCAAGAGAATTCATTTCTTGGTTAAACAAATTGGTTCCGTTACCAGGAATCTGATAATCATCGTTTTCGCCACCAATCAATATCCTTAAAATCATGTCAAATCTCAACAACAATAACGTTAGCAACAATGACGATAACAACCAGCAAAGGAATGAAACCCCAGCTTCAACTCCACTTCGAGGAACTCCACGAACCTCAAAAGAACCATCCCCTGAAAGAGCTGACAATTATAACAATAATGAACAGCCGGTGGAATCAGATCAAATAAGGCAAATGATTGCTGAATACGTGGGACAAGCTTTGCGAGAATTTGCAAGAGGATTACCACAAGTACCTTTAGTGCCACCAACACTGCCTCTGAATAATACAATTCCAGTAGGAGATTTGCAAGTGGGGTTAACAAATTCAATCAGGAATGAAACTCTCAACACATTTCCTGAAACACGACCAGGTACGACTAGTAATTCAGAATTACAAAATTTATTGTTAACCATCCAGAAACAGATAAAAGAACAAAACGATCGCATCGAGCAAATCCTTGGTGTTCCACCTATTATCAAAGGGATTGACATCGATAGGTACTCTCAACAACCTTGGAAGCCAAGTGCAGCCCCACTACTTATACCCAAGAAGTTTAGAATGCATGATGTCCCCAAATACGATGGAACAACTGACCCACGTGATCACGTGACTACTTTTACTACTGGAGTAAAAGTCAATGATTTAAAAAAAGAGGAAATAGAATCAGTCCTTGTCAAAAAATTCGGAGAAACACTCACAAAAGGAGCCTTAACCTGGTATTCTCTTTTCCCTGAAAATTCTATAAATTCTTTTGTTGAACTTACAGATTCGTTTATAAAAGCACATTCTGGTGCACAAAAAGTTGAAAAACGAATGGAAGATATATTCAAGATAAAGCAAGGAGACAAGGAATTGCTCCGTGAGTTTGTAGACAGGTTTCAAAGGGAAAGAATGCAACTACCAAGGGTGCCTGACAACTGGGCAGCTATGGCATTCACAAGCAACTTGAACGAGAAAAGTTCAGAAGCCACGAGACGACTCAAAGAAAGTCTAAGAGAATTCCCAGCCACAACATGGAATGACGTATACAACAGGTACAGTACTAAATTAAGAATTGAAGAGGATATAATCACACGATCAAAAGATGAAGAACATCACAGAACAAGGCACCTAGAATCAGAGAAAAGTCAGGTAAAAACAGGTATGATCCTTACTTAGGACCCTCTAGACGTGACTTACGTCCCAGGTTCAAAAATACGAAACCTTCAGGAAAAGATATGAACTCAACTTCATATAGATCCAGGGGAGATCGAGATGAACAATTCCAGAATATTACCCGAATTGGACACCATAACTTTAATATAAGCAGCACTGAGCTTGTCTCAATACTAAGAAGTATGGGAGACAAAGTTAAATGGCCGAAAGAAATTCGTTCCAACCCTAACAGGAGGAACCTTGATCAATGGTGTGAATTTCATAATGATCACGGCCATATAACGGCAGACTGTAGATATTTACAAGGTGAAGTAGAACATCTATTAAAACAGGGTTATTTAACAGACTTGTTTAGTGATAAAGGTAAACA
>ML290587.1:19397-58822 GCA_005239495.1 Nicotiana undulata | reverse complement strand
CCAGAACATACGGACATAGACTCCAGACCAGATTTCATTCATGAATCAGAAGAAGAAGAATGTATCAAAACAACTGCTGAAGAACTCGAGGTTGTTTCCATATCAGAACAAAAGCCCGAAAGAAAACTTTACATCAGCGTGAAATTGTTAGAAAGACTAACTCCAGAACAAAAAGGTACGTTTGTCAATTATTTAAAGACTAATAAGGATTGTTTTTGCATGGTCCCATTCAGATATGATAGGTATCCCGCCGAAAGTGATGACTCACAAGTTAAATAAAGATCCATCGTTCGTACCTGTTAAACAAAAGAAACGAAAACAAGGATCTTTCAAGAATCAAGTGATCGATGAAGAAATTCATAAACTTTTAAAAATAGGTTCGATACGAGAGGTAAAGTACCCTGATTGGTTAGCTAACACCGTAGTGGTACCCAAAAAGAATGGCAAATGGAGGGTATGTGTTGATTACACTGATTTAAATAAAGCATGTCCTAAAGATTCATTTCCCTTACCACATATAGATCAAATGATCGATGCAATCGCGGGTCATGAATTGTTAAGCTTTCTAGATGCATATTCAGGTTACAACCAAATTAAAATGGACCCCTTGGATGAAGAAAAGACTTCTTTCATTACTAACCGGGGGACTTACTGTTATAATGTTATGCCCTTTGGATTAAAAAATGCAGGTGCCACTTATCAAATATTAGTGACAAAAATGTTCCAAGAACATCTGGGTAAAACAATGGAGGTTTACATCAATGATATGCTTGTAAAATCAATAGCAGCAGATCACCTACAACATCTCTCTATCACTTCTGATATTTTACGCAGGTACAATATGAAACTCAACCCAGAAAAATGTGCCTTCGGAGTACAGTCTAGTAAGTTTTTGGGGTTCATTGTGTCTAACAGAGGAATAGAGGTAAATCTCGTACAAATAAAAGCTACAGAAGAAATACCTGAAATTTTGAGAAATAAAAAAGAAGTCCAAAGATTGACAGGAAGAATAGCAGCTATAGAAGATTTATTTCTAAGTCATCCGTAAAAAGCTTTAAATTCTTTACAGTTCTTAAAAAGCAAAATCAGTTCAAATGGACTGACGAATGTCAACAAGCTTTAAAAGATTTGAAGGTTTACTTATCAAAACCACCATTGCTGTCAAAGCCAAAAGAAGGAGAAAGATTATACATCTATCTGGCTGTCTCAAAAATTTCCATAAGTGCAGTACTGGTACGAGAAGAATAAGGTAAACAATCTCCCATTTATTACGTAAGCAAAACTTTATTAGATGCAAAGACTAGATATCCACATCTAGAAAAATTAGCTTTAGCATTAATAATGGCATCAAGAAATTTACGTCCTTATTTTCGATGTCATCAAATTACTGTTGTAACTTCATATCCTTTAAGGAATATTTTGCATAAACAAGAACTGTCAGGAAGATTAGCCAAATGGGCCATAGAATTAAGTGAACATGAATAACATATCAACCAAGAACTGCAATTAAGTCACAAACACTGGCCGACTTTATAGCTGACTTTAGCAGTAACATTACTCCGGAAGTAGAAAAGGAATTGCAACTTTTTAATGGTATAAACCCAGGTTAGTGGACCTTATTTACAAATGGTCATCTAATATAAAAGGAGCAGGATTAGGTATTGTCCTAATATCACCCACGGGTGAAAAGATACGACAAGCAATCAAATTCTACCCAATAACTAATAATGAAGCAGAATACGAGGGTGTTATTGCAGGTTTAGAATTGGCACGAGAATTGTCAATCGAACAAATCAAAATAAATAGCGATTCCCAATTGGCGGTAAATCAAGTACAAGGGAATTACATCGTTCGAGAAACTCGAATGCAACAGCACTTAGGGAATGTACGAGAACTTTTGAAACAGTTCAAAATGTGGGAAATAACACAGATACCTAGAGAAGAAAATGCTGAAGCAGATGCATTGACCAACCTCGCTGTAGTTACGGACGTACCCAATAAAGACAACATTATTGTCATACACCTCTTCCATTCGACAGTCGATTACAGTAAAAATGAGGTATCTTTTAATAATCTAACTTGGGATTGGAGAAACGAAATTCTTAATTTTTTGCAGAACGGTGTAGTACCTGAAGATAAAAAGGCAGCTCAAGCGCTCCGCCGCAAAGCAGCGAGATATTTTTTAGTTCGCAGCATCTTGTATCGTAAAATGTTTGGAGGACCCCTAGCTAAGTGCCTCGGACCCAACCAGATGGAGTATGTGATAAAAGAAATCCATGAGGTCCACTGTGTAAATCATGCAGGTGATAGATCTTTGGTAAAAACCTTAATTAGAGCAGGATATTACTGGCCGAAAATGGAAGAAGACGCGGAAATTTTCATATCAAAATGTGATAAATGTCAACGGTTCGCTAATAAAACGCATCAGCCAGCCGAACTGTTACAATCTATTATATCACCATGGACCTTCATGAAATGGGCCATGGACATAGTAGGACCTCTTCCTCCAGCTAAAGGTCAGGTACGATTTCTACTTGTACTTACTGATTATTTCACGAAATGGGTAGAAGCGAAAGCATTCAAACAGGTGCGGGAAAAGGAGGTTAAGAGTTTCTTATGGAGAAATATAATATGCCGATTTGGAATTCCTAGGGAGATCGTGTGTGACAATGGCCCACAATTTATAGGCTCTCAAATCACAGAATTCTTCGACAGCTGGAAAATCGAACGGATTACATCAACACTATATCATCCCGTAGCTAATGGACAAGCAGAATCTACAAACAAAATCATCATCAATAATATAAAAAAAAGGTTATACAAAGCCAAAGGCAATTGGTCCGACGAATTACCAGCGGTACTATGGGCATACAGGACTACATCAAAAACAACTACGGGAGAAAGTCCTTTCGCACTTGTTTATGGCTCTGAAGCATTAATACCTGTGGAAATTGGCGAACCAAGTCTTAGAGTAACAACAGCTAAGGAACAAACGAATGATGTTGAACTCCAAACCAATCTAGACCTACTCGAATCACGAAGAGATGCGGCCTTCATACGGATGGCAGCTATAAAATAAATCATAGAACGATACTACAACCGCAAAACTCACCTCAGGTATTTCAAGATTGGAGACTTTGTACTTAAAAAGGTCTTCCAATCAACAAAGGAAGCAGGAACTGGTAAACTAAATCCTAATTGGGAAGGTCCCTATAAGATCCGAGGAATAGCAGGAAAAGGCGCGTACGAGTTAGAAGCCATGGATGGCAGGATTTTACCAACAAGTTGGAACGCCATTCACCTGAAGAAATACTATTTCTGAGCAAAAGAAGTACCCACGGTCAGGTATCACATATTAAATTTTATCTTCAAATATTTAAAATTTTACTAACTTTTTTAGATGATAGGAAAAAAGCTAACCCATCACAAAATGATGACATTAGACCTGCAAAAACGCGCGGAAAAACATAATTCCCGGTCTAGGGTTACACTTTCTGATGGATATTTTAAAGGGTTAAGCAGTCATCATCTAAAAAGGTATATACCTTCGAGTCCGGAATGTTTTCCTTTTTCAGGGAAAGGACCACAAGGAAGGAATAATCAAGTGCTCGAGATATCATTCTTCAACGCTCAAACACTTGGGGGACTATATAATATGGAAGGCCAAGAAGAAGCAAAGACTACCAGAAGTCAGAATGCTCGAGCCTAAAAAACCATTCACCCAACAAGTCAAGTGACACGAGCAAAAGAACTGAAGACTCCGGCACAAGAATTGCGAAAGCCTACTCTGAAAACCCTCGAACCATGTTCAGGTTAGAAGGCAAAATATTAGCTACGAAGAAGAAATGTACATCTCTTATACAAAAAACTGTTACATCTAAAACAGTTAGGGATAGAAGATCATCATCATTGTACTTAGCCAAAACTGTTGTAATCAAAACAGTTACGAAATCTTTGTACTCAAATAGAAAACTGTTATTCAAATAAAAACAGTTACAGATGAAAGATCAAAACCCTTGTATATATTCTCAAAACTGTTATCAAATAAAACAGTTACGGATTATAATACATTTCTCTTGTACTTACAACTGTTGCAAATAAAACAGTCATGGGTAAAAACCCAATACTTACGAAAACTGTTACTAATGAAAAACAGTTACTTCCTTGTATTGACTCGAAAAAACTGTTATCTACTAAAAACAGTTACGAACTACAAGTGATTATTAAATCTGTTAAAACAAAACAATTGCAACATGATTTTTAGATGACAAACGTAACACATGTAAAATGTTGTGAAAGTTCAAGCAAAAACCTCTCACGAAAACATTCTTAAAACATGTGGAAAATTCCTATTACTCTATTGCATTTTCAATGAAGTTGAGACGTCTTCTTCATTAAAACATTGATTAAAAGGGCCCTAATTCATAAACAAAGCCTCTTATAAACAGAGGCTAAAAAGTTTATACTACACCCATCATAAAAGGGTTCAAAGTAAAGCACGCAAAGCTAAGAGGTACGAACAAAAACCTCCCGAAGGCAAAAGCTATAGTTTTGAGTAAAAGAGTTAAGGCTCAAAATTCACAAAAGTCTCAAAAGAAAGCAGTGCATTGATACAAAAGCGGCTAAATAAACTAAGTACTAAACTAAATACTTAGCCACGTAATATGTACATTCTTTTTTTGCCCCTAAGTTGTTAGTTGGGGACTTCATAAATTTCAAACTTACTCCCGATGGAGCTAGGAGTAATTACACCAATCCAATAATTAAAAAAATGACCAAAGAATCTTCATTCTTGAGGAGAAGGAGGAGAGCTAGTTTCTTCTTCCGGAGAGTGATATGTTGCATCATCGGCTGGAGAAAGGTCAAGACCTTGCTGAGTCTTATCTATGGCTTCTTTAGATTTTGCAATCTCAGCATCAAGATCAAATCCTACTTGACTCATCTCCATCAGTGTGTCATGGCGAGCATTCATATATGCCCAACTCACTTCAACATTTGTTGACTCTTCAAGCTCATTATAATCTCTCGACCACACCTGAAGTTCAGTCTTCAAGTTTTCATTTTCAGCTTCAGCAGCTTCGAGGGCAACCTTCAAAGGTGCGACTGACTCCTCCAGATTCTGGGCCTCAGCCAAAGCTTCACGAAGATCTTCTTGGACTTGGGAAAGATTACGTACAAGCTCTCCAGAATATTCTTCTTTTTGTCCCAGTAAGTCCTTCAAATACCGGACCTCTTCCGTGGCTTTTGGCAGTTGTTCGGCAAAAGAAGATTCAAGAACATCTTTATCTTTATTGGCTTGACTGGAAGAAGCCTTCTCCACTGCTAACTCTCCTTTGACAATTTTCAGCTGCTCCTTTAAGGTATTTCTCTCATCTTCCGAAGCTTCCATCTCTATTTGAAGACTTTCATATTGTGCTTTAAAATCATCCAGCCCACGCAATACTTGCAATTCTTTTTCATAATTAGAGACTCTCTTCATAAGCTCCAAACCAATAAGGTGCGTCTGCAAAAACAGTAAAACAAATTAAAAATGTTAAACTATTAACTGAAACAACATATGTGCAAAAGATTAAGTATATACCTTCAAAGAATTATGCACCACTTCATTAGCCCAAGTGAGAGATGCATGGCTGTCAAGTTTGGCTCTCTCCTCAGAACCAATTAAGGGCTTGAGCCACATTTCTTGCTAACCGGTGCTAATCTTATTAAAGAGGCTACCACCAGCTGGAACCTCAATCACGACCCTTCTCATCCCCCTGCTGGAAGACCCTTCTTCTATAATAGAAGGCATGGAAGCAGGGACTGAAGGGGCAGCAGAAGAGACAGAAGGGCCGGGAGCCAAAAGAGTTGCGGGCACCTCAAAAGAGACGAAAGAAAGAGAAACTGAAGAGGTAATAGGAATTGAAGAAGAAACAACATCAGTAACCTGGGGAGAAGAAATAGCAGCAAAATGGGGGTAGATGGTAGCTAAAGGAATATCATTAGGGTCCATTTCAAACCCTTCGTGAAATAGACACTCAGCAAGATCTCGAGATGAAGATTGAGATTGGCCTCGAGAAGAAGAAGGCCTAATGGCCAACACGGAAGAAAGAGGCGCGAGAGTAGACTCGTCGTTCAAAATTACCCGCCTTCCTCTCACCCGGTGCACTAAAGCACCCTCTTCTTCACCCTCATCTTCCCCTCCAGAGCGGGAATCCAGGGCTTTCCTTTTCGAAGCACTAGTCAGAATACTCTGAGCATGGGACAAGGACATCCTTGGAAGTGATGAAGTTACCCCATGGGTAGTAAACCCTATCAGAAAAAAGAAAAGAGTTAATAAAAAAAACTCAAGCAAGGAAAGGAGTGAGAGAAACTCTACTTACCATGGGTCTTAACAATCCACTTGTACTTTGCCGAAAAGTACTTCCAGGATCTTTCCTCGGCAGGAGCATCAGTCAACATTTTTTCTACCCAACCACGGATGTCGGAGACTTTCTTGACAACATTCATAGTTCCTGCAAATAAGAAGAAAACAGATACGGTGTTATAAACACAAAGCAAATTTTATTACAAATAAAACAGGTGCGAATCAAAGTACTTGCGTGCACGATTCCACCTCTCAAGGAAGGGAAGATTATTCTCACCTACTAAAACAGCAGTGGGAACAGCCACGTACCGAAGGTACCAACCTCTGTCTTTATCATCGCCGGGGGTTACTAGAACCCTCTTGCTCTGGGCAACCAGAGTAAAAACCCTTGACGGAATAAAGCAAGAGAATATAAATGCAGCAGATGATGAAATGTAAAAGGAACGGAAACCTTTGAAGCTAGAACTCTCAAACAAGCAACAACACGCCATACTAGGGGACCAACTTGTCCTAAACAAATATTAAAAAAGCGACAAAACTCCATGATCACAGGATCAACAGGAGGCTAAAATCCTAATGTGAAAAGATAAGTGAAGACGTAAGAAAACCCCGTTTTAAAAGACGTAATCCTTTGAGTACTACTTGGCACAAGGACAGGAACATTAGACTCCCAAAAACACTCCCTACGAACAACGGGAATATGACCTACAGTAATGATAGTAGCGTATTTCTCAATGCTATCCAGAGAGTGAGTTTGTTCGGTAATAGGAGAATTTACTTCTGGAAAGATTATCTCAGAAGGAATGATTTCATCAACTCTGGGTTCATGAAAGTCATCCTTGCTCCTAGAAATAGAATGAGAAGATCTACCTCTCGGAGAAAACAACGGCCTAGCGGAGGAAGGAGAAGAAGAACCTCTAATAGGGGTACGTCCTAGGCTCCTCAATCGGCCACCTCTTCGACTCCTAGTCGGAGCAGAAGAAGAAGCCAGAGCTTCAACATCAATAACCTTTTCAGGTTGGCCTGAGGAAGACATATTTATAAAATCTAGGAAGAAATTCTTTCACAAAGAGAAGATTAAGTTATAGAAGTTTTTCGTGCTAAGAAAGAAAGGAAGAAGACTATTTATACTTAATGGCAACCGTCGAAACTTGGAAAGGTAATGATGGAAGGTCATAATCAAAAGTATCACTTCGGGACTGATGCAGCCGCAAAAAGCCCTAAAAGGCGCCGGGTCATTTCAGAACCAATCAGAAACGAACACGTGGAAGAAGCATTAAATGGAAGTGATGTGCGATGCATGCGCCCATAAAAGAATACAAGGTTTCAAGGTAAAGCGGCGGAAAAATATTCCCGCCATAAATGAACATCCACTTACCAAGTATTATACGCTCAATACATGGCAAGTGGGGGGACTATCTGTATTGGTAAAAAATATAGCATCATACGTGTACAAATTTTGGATGACTCAGCCAACCAGGTGGACTAAGTAAAACATCACACGTGGACACGAGATAAAGAGATACGATCAATACAAGAAATTAACCGCGGAAAGATCATCAAAGAAGAAGAGGCGCGGTCACAACGAATCCGGGCGCAATAATGGGTTGATCCGAAGATTAGCAATCAATATCTTGTACGTTATGTAACTCCTAAAATAACAGTTACTATTTATCATTGTACTTCCTCATAAATGCAATAATTAAGCATTAAATAGGCTATTATGACAGAAATACAAATGTTGTACTAGGAGAATATCCCTATAAAAGGGACATAAAATATATCAAAGTGGATCATCTGATTTTGGGAATATTAAGCTATTCTATTCTTTTGCTCTCAAAATTATTGCTATTCATTCTTTATCTTGCTAATTTGATTATCAGTAACCCGAGTTTATCCTAAATTAAGCTTTAGTCAAGAGAATTCATTTCTTGGTTAAACAATAGCGACCCCTCGATGTTTGGGGCTCGTTTCCGTATTTTATATTGTTTATATTTAGAGTTAGCTTGTTTATGAGAAATTCAAATATTGGTCATATTTTATTAAATTCTTATAATCAAATTTGGTAGTAATATTTTTGGGAAATAGGCTTGCCTTGTATCACGATAGGTGCCATCACGACCTGGGTTGGATTTGGGTCGTCACAGATGGTTAATCGGAAACAGTCTCTCTACTCCCTCGGGTAGGGGTAGGGGTGTTCGTGGTTCGGGTTGGGTCGGTTTATCCCTAAAAAGAAACCAAACCAAGTAAGTCGATTTTTTAAATATTGGAACTAAACCAAACCAATTAAGTTGGTTTTTTATCGATTCGATTTGTCGGTTTTTCGATTTTTCGGTTATTTATCGATTTTTTTCTTATATGTGAGACATACATTACCAAATGCATATTCCGGCGACCACATTTTTAACGTAACGTTATCAAACCAATTGCTCTATGAGAAATCTATCATTTACCAAGATATACTGATGATAATTGAATCAAATAGTGATGAATAATTTAAGTACTCAATTAAATTCGCATGAAATACATTCTTATACTTAGCAAAAGAAAACTATCAATCAAACTAGAAGGCAAAGAATTAGATTATTATAATTGTAAAGAACTGGACTAATAATACAAATGACTAATATGTACCATAAAATTTTAGAAACTTTATATACAAATATACATATATATAGTGTAATAATAAATTTAAATGGCTATTTTTATAGTCGGTTTTTCTGTTATTTTTTTATTAAAACCAAAATCAAATCAAATTTGATCGGTTTCTAAAGTTTAAAACCAAAACCAAACCAAACCAAACCTAAAAAGTATCGATTTTTTTCTTATCGGTTTGGTTCGGGTTTTTATGAACACCCCTAGGTAGGGGTAAGGTCTTCGTACACACTATCCATCTCAGACACACATGTGAGAGTTTACCGAGTTGTTAAGGGGTGGGAATTCGGTACTCGGATTCGGTATTTAATAATTTCGGTCAGTATTTTGGTATTCGGTTTATCAATTGTGTATACCAGATATCGTACCAAAGTATTTCGGTACGGTTCAGTATTTCTTATTTTGGTTCGTACGGTTTCGGTAGGGTTTCGGTTTAAAACAAATCTTCATTGTCTCCCCCACTCCATTAACTAATGTAATCCATGTTGTTTGAGATTTCACCAAAGATTAATCTGATATAGAATCAAAAATTTTGTTTGTTTCTTAATTAAAAAAAAATGCTACATGGGTCCCAGATATCAATAAGTATTTAAGGTGATTTGCTTATGCCAGCTGTTACTTTTTTCCCTATGACGAAGAACTTCCATCTTTGAACATTTGTGGTTCGACCATAATGCCAAACTGGAGATAAGTGACAGTAAAGAAGCTATGAATATGAATGAAGTTGTGGAGAAGCAATCATCGAGGAGTGGAGTCGTCGTCGTCGAGGTTGTCGCTGTGAGTCGTAACTCGTGTATCCAACAGCCGCAGCAATCAAGCAAAGTCATGAGGTACTGACGGTTTTTTGAAATTCTTGCCTGCCTCTAACTCTATTCGACTAATCCTAAGCATAAAAGATTAGGAATTAAGGGTTTTGGACTTTTGGGGTGTGAGCTTAAGGTTATTGGGCTAAAAAATAAAAATAAAGTAGGGCTTGGACTAAACTATTTCGGTAATTCGGTATACCGAATACCAAAATATCAAAAACTCAATACCGTATACCGTACCGAATTATCGAAATACCAAAACTTCTGTACCGAAATAAATGAAATACCAAAAAAAACTAAAACCGAAATACCAAATTAATTAGTTTGGTTCGGAATTCGATTTTTCGGATTTCATGCCCATCTGTAGCTTTGTTATTGTTGTTGTACATAACAACTAGGGCGTATCTAGCCTTATGGTACCGAGTTCATCTGAACCTAGTACTTTTGATGCGAGACATAGTATATTGTAAAAGTTCATTAGTATTGCAACAAATAGTAGCTATTTTGACTACTTTTTTTTAGAATCACTTTTCTGACTACTTTTGTGAGAAACATTTTTGAGAAAAATACACTTGAAGCACTTTTTAAAAGGTTGGACAAACACAAATTGCTGCTTAGAAATATTTTTCAAATTAATTAGACAAACACAAACTGATTTTTACCAAAAATACTCATGAAAAAAAATATTTTTGAAAAAGTACTTCTTGTTATAAATAATATTTTATTTATGGTGAATGTCTATATTCTAGAGAGATTCTAGGGTTTGTTACTTGGCGGCTAAGTCACTTTTTCTCTATAAATAGAAAAGTTCTATTCCATTGTAATTCATCCCAAAATTCAATAAGAATTCTCTCTCTTTCTCTGCAATATTGTTCTTCTTCTTTTATTGTTTCATAAAACGTTATCAACACGAAACTCTAACCAATTGAGTAGAAGCTTTTAGATTGAGCATAATGATTGTCAATTCTCCATGAACTTTCTTCATGATTAAATTCTGGATTTAAGGTAAGTATTTTACTTTATTTTTCTGTTTTAAATTCTTGAAATTCTATAATTTGATTTTAAATGCAAGCAAAGATAATAAACTTTGATTATAACTCCTATAGAGTTTGTAAGAAATTATAACCACCAAAGTGGTAAAATTTCTATGCCTTGTCATGACCAAATTCATGTATGATTGTGGGCAAAGAAGTGGAAACCCGTCCCATTGAATTTGCGTCATTCTCATTCCCCTTAAGAGAGTGTGATAGCAATATGTGATAAGTCTGAAAGAAGACAAATTATTATTGTGAAGGTATCAATGGATGTGGATGTGGCAATAGACAAAATTATAATCGTCATATTTGTGATAATGAGAATAATAAGAATTCTCAAAATAATCTTTCACTCTTTGAAAGTAATATTTGTCATCGATTTGACATGAGATTTTGTAAAGCACATATAGATGATTATGGTTCATTCATGATGAGAATGTGACAACGTCTGATTTATGAATACATATTCATTCTTGGAAGAATATGAACGTGCTAGTGGTAGTGAATATACCACACTCACCTCTCAAAGAAGGTTTGAGATGATATAAGAAAATAATGTCATTATTATGGCATGAATGGTCATTGGTCATGTACCTATTGTACGCCAAAATATTTTGGCAGTGTGATTACTAAAGGATAACACTAATGCAAGAAACAGGTCTTGCATATAATTTTGACAATGACCATAATTTATAACTTTCTCCTTGAAAGTGATATTCACCACATGGATGTTGATGAATATGTGGTAGTACCAAATTAATTGAGAGCTCTGGAAGAGCCAATTATTACTATTTTGAAGGAATACAATTGATTATCATGTCAATTTATTATGTTTTAGTAAGTCTCAAAGAAACTTATTATGTTTCTAAAGTATTCGCGAAAGCGATTGGTTATACTGAGACTATAAATAAAGGAAAGATTTAATATCTTCTATTACTACAATTTGTAATGGGGTAATATGTATGTGAAAAACTACCCGCTTTATTCTCCAGTTTGTACTACACAAATAAAAAAAATGTCACAATAAAGTAGGAGTTTATTGATGTAAAAACCCATATCATAATAAACTTGGAGTTTATTGATAATTGCACGCGTCATGGTGTAAACCTGAACTTTATCAATATTGATAATTTATTCGGTTAACATAATTGGTTTAGCCATATCAATTTAAGTATGATATGCAAAAATGAAAGAGAATTCACATGGGTAAATATTAAAGAACTAGAAAGTTCTTTACGAATTCTCTTATGTTACCTGTTCTCATTAATTAATAGACCAACTAAAATTGGGATTAAATTCCTTGAATTCTGGAATTTACCAAAGATTAATATGGGCTCATTAACCTGCCATGTATACCACATAAGATGCATCTATGAGATGGTTACATGTGCGATTATTATTAACCCGCAACCTGGTGTTTGTGAGGCAACTTGCTCAATGATTTAATTTAGAGCATAATTTCCAGATTTTTTATTCAAGATAGTTCATCTTGATAAGTTGATTTATATCACAGATGGTTTAGCAAAATAATTTATTGAGTGCCTCCACTTAATAGCTAAACTATTGCTTATGAGAACAAAGTTATCTATATCAGTTTGATATATGTTATATACGAAAGTATATTACATTCTCCCCTCACAACTGGTTCGAGGTCAAGAACCAAATAATTCCATCTTATTATTATTGATGTGCTATGTATATTTTGATTAATACCATAACACAGAAAGATGGATTCCCAAAGTTGAGGAAGCAAGTTAGTTTTTCTAACATGAGGGGGAGAGATGATAAACATTTGAGAAAAAAATTATGTGGAATGAATTATCATTTCTATATCTAGATCCTCAAATAACATAATATGAACTTGAAGTTCATAAAAAGATACAATATATTGCAAAGCATGTCGGACGCATTTGCTGATCCAAAGAAAGTAACTATATTCTCACAAAAAATGCTCATATTAGAATAAGTCCTAAAAGGACAAAGTCTATGATACACTTAAAGCGTATAGACAAATCGGTTCAAATAAACTTCTTGATAAAGAAGATGAGCAAATGATCAAAATGATCATAATAAAGGAGGCAAGTGATCTAGAAGATCACATGACATAACACTTCATAAAATCTAAGGAGTGATTCGGGTACCTGAATATATTAATGAAGAGATCTCTATGTTATGTCTTTATGAAAATAAAATAAAATATTGGAACCGATATAAAATGTTCGTCGACGACATCTATGATAACGCTAAGTATTGATGAGGATCTTACGTTTGTCGAATACAGACACCAAAAAATTGGTCAAATAGAAGAGACGCAATTCGAATAGAATTGGTTTCATACGAAAGACAAGTATTTGGACCTGCAGTTCAAATACTTGAAATATAAAGTCAATGATATGTGCAATCAGTTTTCGATATCTTATTTGTCTAGCATGACATGAAAACTTGATATGCATCTAATTAAAGTCTATTATATGACTTATATGACAATCCTTGAAGGATTTAAATCGCTTGAAGCATATACAATTTTTGGTCATGAAGTACCACATTCTAAGTGTTATTATTGCACATATATATCTTGTTATAACTATAAGCATGATAATGTGATAGCTAGAATACTTCTATGGAGATATTGAAAGGTTATTCCACGACATTATATGAAGAGATTACATATATACAAGAATTGTTATTTCAAGGTGCAACATATTCATTCAAGTGATAATATGGTTGATTTGTTCACCAAATCTCAACCGATGTCAACCTTCAAGAAGCTAGCATACAAGATTGGGATGCGAAGGCTTAAGCATGTGAATTGATGCTCTCATTAGGGGGAGTTAATGCTCGTTGCCCTCTTTTTCCCTTACAAGGTTTTGTCTCACTGGGTTTTTCTTGCAAGGTTTTTAACTAGGCAACCAAAATGCGCATTTCTAAACATGTGTACTCTTTTTCTTTTTCTAGAATTTTTTTCCCATTGGGTTTTATTTTAGCTAAGGTTTTAACGAGGCGCATTGTCTGTTGAATAGACATTCAAGGGGGAGTGTTATAAATAATATTTTATTTTTGGTGAATGTCTGTATTCTAGAGATATTCTAGGGTTTGTTACTTGGTGCAATCACTTTTTTCCTAAATAGAGGAGGTTTATTCCATTGTAATTCATCCCAAAATTCAATAAGAATTTCTTCTATCTCTTTCTCTACAATATTGTTCTTCTTCTTTTATTATTTCATAACACTTCTCAAAATAATTATTTCATAACACTTCTCAAAATAAGCTAATTTTTTCAAACTTGTACAAACACGGGTAAATTCAAATTTGTCGGGCCTCGAAAGAAAAATATAAAAAATAGCAGAAACCGATTGAAAACTGAAAAACGTGTTATCTGAAAGTGACGTGTAGAATACGATAGGAAACACTTGTTTTTTTGTTTATAACTTTTTTTGTTATTAGTGTTCGTTGACAGGACTGGTAGCAGCCAATGGCCCATTAGTACCTTTCTCCTCCAACTACTACGCTACAGACCTAATGACTAGCCCACTGAAATTAGACCAAGTTTTGGGCAGCGACAGTAAATGGCACTGGACCGCAGTTAGGTCGATTTAACGATCCTAAGTTCATAACACACTTTTTCAATCACGGGTGGAACAAAGAGGGTTGGAAGCGTGTTCGATCGAATTCAGTAGTTTTGATCCGAATATTGTATTTATTCTAAAAATTATTAAATATATATAAATTATTAATTTAAAATTTAATTAATCAAAATGATAAGAAATCCGAACCCGTAAACTTGAAATTCCGACTTTACCTATGCTTTCTATCTCCTTAAAGAAATGAAAATGAGAAGAGGAAATTATGAAATGGAGAATCCTCTTATATACTTAATTATGAATATACCTTCTTCTTTTTTTGAAGAAAAAATAATTTTGTTCATATATGAGCCTTTAAGGGTACAATTCTGATTATTCCTTTATTTCTTCTTTTGGATTGTTGTCCGTGATTCAAGGGTTGAATCGGTATATTTCTCGAACGTAGGATGTGGCAAACCTCCTTTGGATTTATTTAATCTCCATGAAAGTGGAGTATTGTGTGGATCTTCTTCTTGAAGTATATGCTTATCAAGAAGAATGTCTTTTGATCACGATATTATTTTATGTCTTGATATCCCAAAAAAGTTTACGGGATTTTTGATAATATTTTTGTAAATATCCCATTAGATTATAAGATTTTCAAGATAGTTATAAATATACGTCACATAGGACGTAAGTGTAAGATTTTCGTAGTATAAAAGAAGTAAGTGTTTGATTTTAAAATGCAAGAATACATTCAAAATTGAGTCATATAATAAAGATGTTTATTGCAATGTGATATATTTTGGTACAAGATATTAAAGATAAAAATCTCAATTTATCCGAGACAGTTTTTTTTTCTCGATAAATAGGGGTCTTTATATATATAGAAATCACAAAATAGAGTTTACATCATAAACTGTGTCCAATATGACATTTTCCTACTTGGCTATTACTGGATTTTATAATGTCTCGTAGGACATTTTGATTTTCAAAGGATGCAAGCTTAGTGCAGTCATCTTTACTAAGATTTTTAATTAGGTAAGTAGTTCCTTCATAGTTTGAAGTTAATGCAACGATTACAAAAAGAGGGGCACAGTACATAGTATTGAGATCCTGACATTATTGTCTTGAAGAGCGCTTTTAGCCAGCTTGTTGTATGAGCTAAAATTCGGGTAAGAAAATTCGGCATGAAAAGGTGATCAAGTGTGAGAATTGCGGCTCATCATGGGCGACTAGGTCGAGGTCGACCAGGGCTTAACAATATGGAGCCGCCGAGCAAGCCATTAAGGCCGAGGTCGAGCAGCAGGAACAAGAATAACGGCTAGTATAACTTTGGAACTTTTAAAGGGGATATTCAGTTGAATATTCCCTATGGTGTACTATTTTAGGTTTTTTAGGAATATTCCATATAAATAGTAGATGAAAGAGGGCAAAAAGTATGTAACATTGATTCTGATAAGAACTCTTATGAAAAGTTGACTCTTGAGAGAAAGTACAAAATATTATCTTTCCACAGTGATTCGATTTGTTGTTTGTTCTACCTTTCCTCGCATCAGATTCGAGAAAGCGTCATATATCCCCATATCCATTTGCCTTACATTGTTGTTAGAGGGAAGAATCATCCACCTCATTTAATATTTGGGTGAATGATTTCCTCTATTTACATTTATTGCCGTTTAATATATTTATTGTCCATCATTGTCTCACCGTAATTTTTGATAGCATCATTTAATACCGTTTATATTAAACAGGTTCAAACGTTATTCGGCGTTATTATATAAGCACATGTTAGATCCTGAACTTATTATATTTAACTAGAATTTATTATTCACCTTTTTATTTTAATTAGTTTAGCAAATGATTTCATACTTTTTGGTCAAATATTTATGTGCTGGCTTGTTGGCTTCCTTGAAGTTGTGCTTAACTTGTAAGTCGTCGTACAAGGTCAAAATTCTAGTCTAAATTGAAAATTTCATCTTTGTTTAATATTGTACAAGTATAATTCTAGTTTAAACTGACATTTATTTTTGTGTCATTTTCTAACGCTACAGTCACTATTTTTTAAGATGGGAAATGGGAAATGAATTACAAGATGGGAAATCATACCTCGCCAAGAACGTGAAAATTCAGGTTGTCAACCAATTGGACTACTAAGCTCTCGTTTGACTATAAATTTTGGTTCTTTTTTTTAAATATATTAAAATACGGTTTGTTTATGAGATTTGATCAGGTTTTGAAGGAAAAATTATTATTATTTTCAAGTTTCTTTTTCGGGCGAAAATATTTCTTCCGCTCACAAAATTTTAACTTTCTTTTTTTTAAATAAAATGCATGTTCAAACACAACTTCAACTTCCAAAAATTTGTTTTCAGCACAGCTTTAAAAAATATTTTTTCAAGTTTCAATCAAATCTATATTCAAACACTAGCTAAGATTCCCCTGCAAACTCTATTTGAATTATTATTAAAATAATATTTTCTCACTTTGTTAAATATAATTGTCATTAGTGATTAGTTGGTAAGGGAATTTTCCTTTTTAAATACAAATTATTACTCTTAAGAAAGTAAGAGATTTGATTCAACAATATAATTTAAATGCACAAATTATTGACCCATTCATTCAATTCCTAAAAATACTAACTTGCTCCTTTTTTCTTAATATGTGAAAATGGTTGAATCTAATAAGTTTTATTGCAAAAAAATACTAATTTCTTTGATAAGAAATAATAAAAATATATCACCTGATTGTCACCTTAGTAGCTTACTGTTTGTTTAAACAGTGACGAAGCCACATGGTCAAAAGGGTGGTCTGACCACCCTTTGTCAAAAAATTACACTGTATTTATAGGTAAAAAATATTATGATTTAGAGGTATATAACGTATATTGAATACTCTTTGTCGGGAATTATTTTCACTTCTTTCAAATTTAAATATCCTTGAAAAGATTCCTAGCTTCGCCACTGTTTTTAAAGGTCACGAGTCCCTTGAAAGCCAACTAAGATATTGTCCATGTTTTCATTGCATTTTTTTCTTACGATAATTAGCTGAATATTACAAAACAAAAATAAATAATAGTTTAGAACTTAGAACAAAAGTCTGATTCCATCAAAATAAAATGCGTCTAACAAACACGTAGTAACGTTTTCTTTGAGATATTACATATCTTTACTTGTTTTGTAATTTATTTACCCACAATATTAAGGTTTTAACTTAATTACAAATATACAATTTATCATGTATATGCAAAATTATGCACTAGACTTCAATTTCACCCATTTTCTCTCCCTCTTCTTTCCTCCCCCTTTCACTCATCTCTCTCAAATCGAAGCATTGATTTGAAAAACTGAATTTTGTGAAATTATTTGTTTGAATTGGGTGTTATTGTAGATGATTGACAATATCGTTTGGAGTTTATATATCTCAATCTTCAGATATTTTGGTGAAGATTCGAGATGGTTTTGGTTAAAATTTCAGATTGAAACTCGAAGAAGAAGATATAAATAAATTATATATATTTTGTATGTTGGGTGTAGAAACAACATATAAAATATATACCGCTAACATAATTGTATATAATTTGTATGTAAATTGTAGTTTTTGACCGAATCCTATAAAAAAATTATATTTTAATTTGTAGATAAATTATAGATTTGGACCGAATTTGCTTATATTTTGTAAAGAACTTTAGTTACTTTCCGTAAACAAAAATCATTGATAAATCGGGTAAATAAGTTGGAAATTTCGTATCTATACGAAAAACTCCCGTTTTGTTTTTCTTTTTTCGTTTGAAGGAAATTTTCACAAAGAATTTCTTTAAGCATTTTCTGTATGGGCCGCGTAGACTGGTGAGTCTTAATGGGCTTCTATTTTTATATGACAATGTTATTATGGCCCAATAACTCTGGACTTGATTTAACTAAGGCACAAACTAGGCGCAAAACATTTGTATAAGTTACACATTTGTTGCAAACAAACTACGGGAGACGTCCCACTGGGCATGCCAATTTGTTTGTAATAAATTATATGTGATACAAAAATAAATTACAATCACAATATAAATATGAAGAATAATTTTATTGATAAAATGATGTGGGTACAATCCTGTTTGTTCCCTTGATTCTTCTCTCCTGCTTATCTCCGTGATTCGATGGCTGGAGCAACGTATTTCTCGAACGTAGGATGATGTGGGCTTTCATGGATTTATTTGATATCAACGAAGTATGTTGTGGATCTTCTTGAATTATTTGATTATCATTATCCGGCCACTTCATGATCTCTTTGTGAATTATGAGTTTTTCGAGATGATCTCCATTTTCTTAGATGACTCTTCAAAGGGGATATGTGACACTTTTTATAGGTAGAGTTTGGGTAGAGTAACCTCCAAGAAACTCTGATAGACTCCTAGGATTTCAAGAGTCTTGTGGTATCTTGAATTTAGAATTTAACTTTATCCTTTAAAATTTCGATGTCTACCACCCGAAATCGATAAACTTTTACCTATCTTGAATTGTCTATCGTCTTTTCTAAGAAAAATAACAGTCTAGTGTATTAAGCTCCTACTATGCATGGGGTCAGAAGGAGGATCGGATCACAAGGATCTATTGCACACAGTATTACCATGTATTTTTGCATGTTTATCGCCTTTTGTGTTGAGACAAAATTAGATTCAAATGAAGCGTCTGGTTGTTAGTGTGAGACTTGGCGAATTGATAGTCTCCATCTGGAACAAACACAAATTACAAGACCTTGAATAGGGCAAAACAACAGATTAGACCAAATACTACCAATTCCAATATCAAAACCCAACAACTTTGCCAAAAATAAATTCCTTAAGTGAACGTTAATTCTATTTATTTTGATGAAAAATCATTTTGTAACTAAATAGTCTAAGTAGGCGTCTGAACATAAAAATTGTGTTTTTTGAAAAGAAGTAATATTTGGAATTAAATTAAAAAATGCTATTTGGAATTTAAAATTATGTTTAGACATGTATTTTATTTGAGAAAATATTGCAGTTTTCTAAATGGGGAAAATCACAATTTTGAAAAAGTGATCAAAATTACTTTTTGATTTAAAAAAAAATCATTTTCACAAAATTTCCAAAATTAATAAGTCTTTTTTGGACAAACACGTTTTTAAAAGAAAAAAATTCACACACAAAAAAGAAAAATCTATGGACAAACGGTTCCTAAACTAATCCTTAGTATTTGGTTGTCCGATACTATGACTAACTTTTCCTTGCACGATACAAATTGGTCGTAATGTATGGGAAACAACATGGAATTAGAATAAAATTCTCCATTGAAAAACACATGCGATCGAGAGTTAGTGCTATAACTCACAAAAAAACAAAACGGATTTTATTATACACAATAATTTTAGAAACTTTATGGTAATAATTAAACGATGGATCAACTAAATAAGTCGTAAACCCTTCTAAGGAGTGAGTGGGATGGATGCGATCTCTCAACTTATTTTCTTGTTTTGTTGAACTCTATGCATCACCAATATGAATTAATCAAGCGAGTTCTATATACTAGACGATTAACTTTTGAAAGAAAACTTGATGATCATGGGTGGAGGTCAGTGGTGAAGTCAGAAATGTTTTCTTGAAAAAAACTAAAAAAGAATTCCCGACAGAGGGTGTTCAATATATATTTTATACATTTAAAATCAGTATTTTATTTATATACACAGTATAATTTTTCGCAATATTTCGGTGAAGGGTGGTCAAAAAGGGTGGCTTCGCCCCTGGTGGAGGTGAAAGCCTAGATACAAGTTTGTAGAACCTAGTAACTTTTATTCAAATAATATATTCGGGTTAATATTTTTTTGAATATGTATTATATTTAGAATCCAGTTATTAACACTTGGAAGAGGAACCTTGGAGCAACAATACTAAAGTTGTCTCTCTGTGCATGAAAGTATCCACTAATGCTTGCATTATGATAGGTTGTTTACTTCATATTTTTATAAGTGGTGCGGTCTTTCTCCGAACCCTGCGTGAATATGTACCGAACTGCCCTTTTGTTATTAACACTTGAAATTAACTTTTTAAAATTTAGAACTCGTAAATTTGAAATCCTGAATCCGTCTCCGCTCATAAATCGTTGTACCAAGAACACTAAGCTTGGAGGATAATCCGGAGAAGGCAACCTAAGTTATGAGGTTTTGGCTAGCATAGTATTGGTGAATGTCATTGTCATGAAAATGATATAAGTCTAAACTAAAATAGAGGAAACACATATATTTAGAAATGGAGAAGGTGTTCAACTTTGCCAGGTAACTTTTGGAACATATCTTTGTCAACGTCATCTATTTGGATATTTCCTTTCGAGGCTTGGGGCGTAATTTTTTCCCCTTTTTATGCGTTTGAATTCCAACCGATGTTCGTTAAGCAAATTTAGCTGTTCTTAGTTTTCCACGTTCGTGCCCTCTACGCCATTGAATACCCCTTCACTTTTTTGTTTTCCTTTTGGATTTTAAATTATTATTCTCTTTCCCAAAGTCAAATCCTTAATTATCAGCCTAAAAGTAAGTAATTTTTTCGGGAAAGAAGATTTTATATATTGCGTATAATAGTCTTTGGTGGTCCGACTCTGTCCCGATTCTCATGCATAGCAAAATCTTAGTACACTGGACTGCCATGTTGGGAAAGACGATTTTATGACTAATAAAGTAACTATTCAAAGGAACTGTAGATTACAACTTTTCTGACGCGAATTCAACCAAATATAATGTTATTGATATAATTTCGAACTCAGTATTTGAAAAGTACAATGAGTTCGATGCTATTATTCTTAAATTTTAAACTCATCAAATTTAAATTTTGAATCATGTTCTATTAATCGAAAGGCATATGCCAAATATTATGCTATCTCATCCGCAATTTATCACTATTTTGTTACATTTGGTAAATTAAGTAAAATCTTAATATTTTCATACGCTGCATGGCTTATGCAGCAGCAACAACAGCATATTCAGTGTAATTTTTATATTGTGAAATTTGAGAAAGGTAAAGTATACGCAAACCTTACCCCTACCTTATGAAGGTAAATAAGTTGTTTACGAAAGACCTATGGCTCAAGAAAACAATTCTCATAGGAAAACAATAATAAAAAGGTCATGTTGGAATTACTAAAAATAAAAACATTAACAACAAAAAACAAAGCATAAGCTACATGGCTTAAGCCTGTTAGAAAAATAAATTTGATTTCCTTAAGCACATCCTCGAGATAAATAAATATTGTTTGTATTTGTACGAGTCCTGTTCTTTGCCTAAGACCAATTATACTTCGTCATTTCGCTAATTATTGACTTTTCAATTTAAAAAATAAAAAACTTTTCTGGGGTGTGAAAGGCCACAATATAAAAAAAGCAAATAAAAAGTTGTCTGATTTGAGCTTGAATTTGTCGAATACATAATGACTCCATGCCCTAATTGAACAGTCAAATCTAACAAAATATTTACGTAAGATTTTCAAATAAGGTGTATACGAAACACTACACGTGTATGATTTTTTTTGGTTTTTCATTCGGTGTTCGATACTCGTATTAGAGTCCGATTATATCCGGATTCGCGTCTAGTAGAAGTCCCATTCGAAAAGAAGCGCTGCTTATCAAGAATTTTTTTATACCCAAAACTCGAATTCGAAACCTTAAGAAAGGAGTAGACCGTCCACTACACCACGTCATAAGGTGGTAATGATATTTGGTTAATTAAGTGACTTACGGAGTCTTGGTAGTATCACAAAAATTAACAAACAAATGATGACAAATTCTAAAGTGCATGTTCCATCTCAAATAAACATAACATTTTTTTTTTACTTCAAAATTTGAAATCTTTTTTGACCATTCCACTTTAAATATTTAATTTATAACTTTTAAGATTTTACTTTTCTTACACTATTCTACTTTTCAAATGTACGATTTTTTTATCAAATTATTTTTCCAGTATTACTTCAATATTTTTCAAGTACACCTTATTTAATATTTAATAGGAGTATATAACATAAGTAGAATTTTAACTTCATATCTAACCAAACACTATATAAGAAGACAAATTTTTTTTTCATTAATAATATTTTAATAAACTACAAGAAGACCATTATGAGCTGTGGTGAGACGGATAAGATCCCTCAATCTATTAACATAAGATCTCAACTCAGACGTGAGAATAAAAAAATCATGATAAGAAATATTATTCTCTTTAATAGACCTTACACAATATAAATTCAAATTAATCGAGACTACAAAATGAATACGTAGCACATGATAAAATAAAATTGAAAAAAACTACAAGAGAAAAACAATCTGATTGAGTTGTTCACATGATTCCAAAAGGATTCATCATCATATAAATATGCTACCTAACCTTAAATGCAACCATAATATTATATTTAATTAAAAAGTAAGGTTTAGTGTTATTTACTTTTAAGTAGACTTAAACGAATAAATATCCCCACAAAATATTTTAAAGTTGCATGGAAAATCCATGTAACTCAACAACCCAAAGCATACCATCAAGGTTGTGGTGGAGCATTAAGTACTCTTTCATCTTTAACTAGAGATTTCGGGTTCGAATCTCTAAGTATGGAGCCGCTTTTATTAGAGAGTGTTTTACCCTAAATATGAAACTTTTCAGATCGAATCCAATTTTAGCTGGGAATCAATATGATTACCGAACATCGAGCAAAGGGAATAAAAATCAAAGCATTTTCCACACCAGCGAATATTCGAGATATACACGTGAAATCCTCTCAAACCAACTAACTTACATTATGACTAATCTACCCATCTATTAATTTCGTCACTTTAATATTAGTAATCAGAATCAAATGTTAGATTTTTGAGGTTAATTTAGTCAATTAGCTATTGTACTTTGGGAATAGCGGTCAGAGAAGTGGAGCCGCATGCCCAAGGCAAACAATCTCAAATCACATGAGACTATTGGGTCCCACCCAGCTTTCTCTCTCTAAAACCCAACTCATTTTTTTTTTTTAGCATTTTGTTTCTCACACTAAAAAAGTTTGGTAGTTTAATTATCATCGCCGTCACCAGTCGAAGAATGCATTTTCTTCATCATCTTCTTCTTCTATAACATCGGCTTTCTCTCTTCTCAGTTCTCATCAACAACAATGGATGCTCAATTTAGTTTATAATTTTCGTTATATATAGCTTTAAGTTATCAAAATCTGAAATTTTTTTGTTCAATCCGGTGATGCTCGGAGTACTTTGTGCACGTCCTAAACCTTGGCTCTTTGCATCACTCTCACTATCTCACGCCCACGGCTCAGCGCCGGCGGCTTATAACCGACTAATTGGAACTCCGACAAAATCAGTATTAGTTGGAGGTTCGGATCAATTACAGAGGCGACATCATTCTAGCCATTGCCGACTTGGAGCTTCTGTAAATCGAGGTGGCGCAGCTTCTATATGGCATGCGATTCTTCCCGCCGGGAGGAGGAATAAGGATGTAAAGCGGCGGAATACGGTGTTTCACCACCATCATTATGTATTGGCTAAGAAAGGTGAAGGTTCGTGGAATGTGGCGTGGGATACTAGGCCGGCGCGTTGGCTCCATAATCCTGACTCAGCTTGGCTCCTTTTTGGTGTATGCTCTTGCTTAGCAGCGCCATCTCTTGATTTACCTGATTCTAATTCTGATGTAGTTGCTCCGATTGAGAACAAGTCCCAAGGCTTTAGCAGCAATACTGTAAATTCAGATGAGGTTGATCGAAACTCTGCCAACTATACAGTCACTGGTACTATAATCATTTCGCAACAACATATATTCATTTACTATTATTGTTTTATTATACACGGATTTCCAATTGCTGAAATTATTTTGTATCGATTATTCAATATGAAAAAAGAAGGGGAACCTTGGCATAACTGGTAAGTCACGGATTCGAGCCGGGAAATAGCCGCTTGCATAAATGCAGTGTAAGACTGTATAAAATATACCCTTGTGGTCTGGCCATTTCCCGGACCCTGCGGCAGGGAGCTTAGTGCACCGGGCAGCCATTTTTATTATATGTGAAAATATCGAATAAACTGATGAGAAGTGCATTATTTGGATTTAATTGAGAAACTAAGTTGGAATTTGGTTGAGTTTTCCAGCGACTAAATTTCCATGTTGCTGGGATAAATGACAAATTGAAAGGTGAATGTAACAGGGGTTCCAGCGGATGGGAGATGTCTATTTAGAGCGATAGCACACATGGCTTGTTTGAGAAATGGGGAAGGAGCTCCTGATGAGAATCGTCAGAGAGAACTTGCTGATGAATTAAGAGCTCAGGTATCTTCAATTTCTCTCTTTTGCTTTATGTTTTTAAAATATAGACACTGGAAACAAATTAGAATACTGTTTTTTGATTGCACAGGTTGTTGATGAGCTGTTAAAGAGGCGAAAAGAAGCTGAATGGTATCTTCTTTTTACTTATTTCATATTGGTTTCCTCTGGATATGCAGTTCCTATTGTTTATTACTATGTGATATTTTTATGTTACGTAGGTTTATTGAAGGGGATTTTGATGCATACGTAGAAAGAATTGAAAAGCCATACGTGTGGGGAGGAGAACCAGAGCTACTAATGGCTTCTCATGTTCTCAAGTGAGTGCTGCTTCTGTTCCATGACTGATCATTCATAAATCCAACTAAATATGGTTTTAAGGTGTTGATGCTGTATATTCACGATGAAAGGCAGTAATGCTATAATGAGAGAAGTATGAAGAAAGAAAATAAACTTTCGAAAATAGAGTGAAAGCACATTATATTATGATTCTATGCAAGGTTTAGTAGTATAAGATAGCATGACATGGCCCTTTCAAAAAAAAAAAAAATAGCATGACATGGCCCTTTCAAAAAAAAAAAAATAGCATGACATGGCTTGTTTATGCACTTAACAAGATCATTTCTGCTGTGGGATAATGGAAAAAGATGCTTAGGAATTGATAGTTATCTCCATTTTTATCCACTTTACCCTTGTTAATTTCAAGTTAAATCAGGTAAGAGAATTGCTTTATTAAGTACTATACAATTTCCCATGGAACTATTTTGTTAGTTTACTATGTCAATTTGTCTATGCATGACACTGGTTAAGGCTCTGATTCTAGAATCTGTTGTCCAATCTTGTTAATATATTTCCTGATTTTTTTGTTGCAGGTCCCCGATTTCTGTCTATATGGTAGATAGAAGCTCAGGCAGTTTAATAAATATATCAAATTATGGCGAAGAATATAGGAAGGAGGGCGAGAATCCTATTAATGTCCTGTTTCATGGTTACGGTCACTATGACATATTGGAGACAATTTCAGAGAAGGGTCACCAGAAATTAGAAGAATAAAAGCAGGGTATGATGCCCTTAGACATAATCTTGATTAAATTTCATAAAGGTAGTTTGCAACGGATATCAACCTAAATTGATAAGAAGTTCAGCTAGTCTGTTAACAAACATCTTCTTTCAGGTCCAGTCAATTTGTTGACACGACTTTCTTTAAAGCAGTAAGCCTGTTTAAATTTTGTAGATTCTCTTGTTCACTTTAACAGGATATCAGTTGAAGGGGTTAACGTCAGTGCTTATAAATAGATATTTGTTTCACCAAAGTCCTTGGTATTTCTTTATTACCAGATAATTCTGGATGTAGTTTCAGTTTTGTTCAGATGTCTGAATGGCTCCAGTCTGAAATATTGATGTATTAATAATGTGCAGCAATGGAAATGTAACACTGATTTCTTTCAATTTTCCCAGACTTCACTTGTGGGATTACACCGAGTTGTTGTTGTTTGTTGTTGTAATTCTCTCAATGTTGTTACTGAATCCGTGTTTGTCAAGTTATCACTATTATGGATATGTATGTGCACATAACCTAGTCTGGATCTGCTTACTTTTGAGGCCTTATTCCAAGGGGAACCGTTGGCTAGTTAAGCTTCTCTCGAGCAAGCTTCTCCCAAAAGGTTCAATTTTTTGTCTGTCTTTCTTATATAGCGCGACATAGACAATGAGGCTTCATATATCCGATCACAATTTGATTGGGATTGAGGCGTAGTAGTTCTTGTTGCTTTTAGTCTGTGCCCCTTTATGAGTTCCCTATATTCTCCAAAAGAAGTAGTCATTGACAGCCCCAAATTTCAGAATCACCTTAGCTGCTACGCCCTTGTGATGCTTATTTAACTAATTCAAAAGTTCTCCTCATTAGCCTTTTGTGGGAGATCAGTGGAGAGATGACATTTACTAGGAGGGATCTTATTTACCTCTCTTGATAGGTGAAAGAGGTTTTTAAGGGTCCACTGTTTTGATTGTTTCTACTTTTGATGACCTTGTTAAAGTATGAAAGGACATAGATGTGCTGTTAAATGTTTTTTTTTAAGTCACTTTAGGATTGAGGAAAGAAGGTTACAGGTTAAGATTTAGTACTGGATAGGTGAAGGATAAAGCAACCAACTCTTGTTCTAGTGGTTTTTCTGTTCTTGAAATATGTGACAGAATTATCCTAACGTCGTTATGCGTTTCGGCATATTAAAAGGCAAACATATTTATGTTTCTGTATGAATTTCACTTGAAGGAACCAACCTTTCTGAAAGAGGAATAGATGACCTGAAGATATGTGTTCAAGTCTGTTAAGCTTGTGTTCTCTTGCTTGGAATGAGTTCCATCTTTATCTCTCATTTGAGTCCAGCAGTTTCTATAGATTTCATGTCATTTGACCATTTTGCGAGACATAAAAGCCTCTGATTTCTTCAATGAAGTTATTCTAGTGGTTCTAAAGGTGTTATTTCAGTGCCCTTGAAACATTTTTCATGTATTTACCCGACAAAAAATGCACAGAGGAATTGGAGAAGTCTCAAAAGATGAAGTGAGAAAGGTGCCATCAGCATATTTGAATATGCAGGTTATTCTAGTGTTGATATTTGAAAATGCAGATTCTTCTACTGTGTGGGAAAGGCGTGTTCATCATGTTTAATGAGTTTCACAACATATAACAAGGGAACTACAAAAAAAAGTAGCCTAGCGCACTAAGCTCCCGCTATGCGCGGGGTTCGCAGAAGGGTCGGACCACTAGGGTTTATTTTATGCTGTCTTACCTTGCAATTCTACAAGATGCTGTTTCCACAACACGGACTCGTAACCTCTTGGTCACGTGACAACAACTTTATTATGCCAAGGCTCCCTTTCACAAGAGAACTAAAATGCTTACCATATACTCCATCTGTTCACTTTTAGTTGTCCACTATTGACTTTGCACACCCTAAGAAATAACAAATAATGTATATAATTTACCATGATACCTATATTAATTGATGTATAGTATTAATGGACTTGAAAAATAATTTGTAATGAGTAATTAAAGTTAAGGGCAAAACAAGAAAAATAAATTATTTTTCTCTTGATATGCGAAAAATAATAAATAAAAATGAATTTTACTTTTAGAATACTTGACAATTAAAAATGAACTGTATGAGTATTTTTTTGGGTCATAAACCCAACAATGCTTTTGGTATTTCACTTCTTATGCCTTACTGACTACACAAGAGAAAGGACAAAAGAACATTAAATCAAAGCAGGCCCATAGCTGCTTATACGCATCGATGTAAAAGAATTTCATGCTACTTATCATAATTTTACAAAATAACTTAAATTTTTACCAAAAAGAAGTTCAAAATCCAGACTAAGAATTGGGAACAAACACACCAATATAGCCAAATCCAACAACGAAAAATGCTGCAGCTTGGAGGAAGAGGCATACGTAGAACCTACTCTTCCCAAAAGAAAAGTCGTACCACCCACAAAACAAGAGGTACAATCCGACAAAAAGCTCAAGAACATGTACCCTGCCATGTTAAACAAGATAGCAAATTAGTTCCCAAACCTATCTTTTCTTCGCCTTTATTATTTATTTTTTTCACTTCTAAATATTTGGAGTAAGTTGTACCTTTCTCCAACTCGAAAACGAAGTTTTCTTGATGTTTTTAAGCTCACTTTTGTCTTGAGAGCATCTCCCAGTTTCTCTGTTACGATCCATTCGTTGACTCTTCCTGACTCAAATAGGCCGATGAACGTTGCTTTCGTCCGATGGAGGGACATTACATTCTCAAATAGGATCCAATAAACCACCAAGTACATTGATCTGCAAAAAAAACATTACATAAATAAGAAAGATAGAAAGAATGAAGTAAATACATGGCAATACAAGGTTAAAGTTTTCCTTTTCTCTACCTTGGAGAGCCAAGTATATTGAGAAGAGTAATAGCTGAAGGAATATAAATAGCTCCCCATTTAGGCACTTCTACTTCAGGGACGAAAATGGTCGCAGGCATAACAACACAATACAAGACGAACGTCACAATGTGTGCTATGATCTTTCGAACAAAGAAGAAGCTGTAAATCAGATAAAATTTCTTCCATACAGAGACTTTCTGCAATGATCAAACAGCTTATTAATTTTAGTTGTCATTGTCATGTTTTAGGAGTGAATATTAAACAATAATGGCACCTTATTATTTGCAATTTCCTTAGCCATTTTTCTGAAAAGATTAGCAGGTCCACAAGACCATCTGTGTTGCTGATAGCGATACGCCTTAAAAGTACTTGGCAATTCATTTTTCACCTAATAGGGTAAAAGAAGAACAATTTTTTAAACTCTTAAATGAATAGTAATAACAATGTAAGATGTAGAACCGTCATTTCATTTCCACTATATGGTCGTAACTGATAAAGTTGCTGCTATGTGACCAGGAGGTCACTGGCTCGAGCCGTGGGAGCAGCCTCTTGCAGAAATGCAGGATAAGGCTGCGTGCAATAGACCTTGTGGTCCGGCCCTTCCTTAGGGGCGGAGGTAGAATGCTCGCAGTGGGTTCGGCCGAACCCAGTAACTTTAATTCGAATTCTGTATTTGTCTTATAAAATCCATTAACTTTTAACGATTAGAATTCTGAACCCATAAACTTGAAATCTTAGCTCTGCCTCTACCCTTCCCCGGATCATGCGCATAGCGGAAGCTTAGTGCACTGGACTTCTTTTTTTTTAGAATTTCTTCCTATCGATAAGATAAAAAGAACATCCCTGGACCCTTTTCATTCTATACTTCAACTTCAAGTTTAGGTTTCAATCATTTCTCTTCGTAATACTATTACTTTCTACAACAAGTTAAAATCTGCTGATAGTAATGTCTTCGGGTCAGTGTATATAAGTTAAAGCGTTAAGTTGGATATGTGTTATTATACCTTAAGGTCACTAACATAGACAAATTTCCAGCCATTGAGACCAGCTCGGACAGCTAAATCCATGTCTTCAACAGTTGTTCTGTCTTTCCATCCTCCTGCTTCATTAAGAGCTGACATTCTCCAAACTCCAGCAGTGCCTGCATTCAAATTATCCATAGTATTTACTCTAAAATTAATTATCTACTCAATATTAAGCTATTTGTATCTCATTATATTGTTATGCTCAAACTAATCTAATCAAGAAGAACGTCATGACAACAGCAACAACAACAACAACAATAATAATATCTCAAATTCTTGGCATGAAGAATTAATCCAAAAAGCCGCCTACCTAATCTGTTAAACTAAAAATAGCATGCGTATGTATTAGATATGCATAATTCATGTATATTATGTGTATACCAATATATAATCTATGTATACCGGCTAGAAAAAGTAAACGGTCCTCTATTTTACCAAGCAATATATTTTTTTGGAGGGGGGTTGGTTAGCCTACCATTGAAGCCAAAAAATGCATGGATTGCAGATCCAACTTCTTGCTCCACTGTGAAATGGTAACCAAGTGACATTTCTTGTATTCTTGTCATCAAGCATTCATCAGCATTCACTGCATTAGCAACATTATTTCTATGTCAAGCTTTTCACATGAAACTTCACTGATCTGCAATTTATTTTTAAGGAACATCCAAGTCTCATCCCTCAAGTTAATTATGCGCAACTGTGTATATAGATAAAATATTAGGTTTTAGGTATATAACATATGTTAAACACTTTTTGTCGGGAATTTTTTTCATTTTTTTCAAATTTAAACACCCTTGGGTAAATTTCCGACTCTGGTATTGCAGTTAATTTTACTCTATTTAACTAGTTTTCAAAGTCAAGTAGTAATTGGACAGGTCTTACATTGACAGCTTCATGCTGAATCCCTAAAACTTGAAGGTGTCAGTCTCAAATTCTCATTGTAAATATTGTATCACATACTTATGTTTACTTGTGAAAGAAAAAGAAAAAAAAAGCAATTCGATGTACTAAGTTCTCGTTACGCTTGGCGACCAGAGTAGGACAGGACCACATTGAGTCTACTATACCTTACTTTCCAATCAATGGCGGATCCAGGATTATAAAGTCATGGGTGCTTGCTGCTAAAAATTCGAAAGAAGACAAAATATGAATTTAGTTATGGGTGCTCACTCAATATTTATCTGAATATTTTATAATTACCTATGCAAATCACTAAATTTGGTCTAAGGTAATGGGCTGCCTGAGCACCCACAAGTGTTTATGTGGATCCGCCACTGCTTGCAATTTTGCAAGAGGTTATTTTCACAACTTGAACCTATGACTTCCTGATCACACAACAACAATCTTACTGCTGCCTACTACAATATACGCAACTTACATTACAATTTCACAAGAGGTTATTTTTACGATTTGAACTCGTAACCTCTTGGTCACACCAAAACAACCTTATGGTTGCACGAGCTCCACTCATTCTTACATTTACTTCACTCACATTATCATAAAGAAAGAGGAAATTAAAGACATTTACCAAATTCCCAACGAGCTTGAACGAGTCCAATTTCAGGATTGTGTACAAGAAAAGGAATGGCGCGTTCAAGGAAATCAGGCTGAGGTTGAAAATCAGCATCAAAGATGGCCACATGACTACACAGCTTCACATAACTGTGTTTCATCCCTTCTCTGAGAGCTCCAGCTTTGTACCCTTTCCTATTGTCTCTTATCTCATACTTTATATTAATACCTTTGGTTGCCCATCTCCTGCACTCTTTCTCCACCAAAGCCTGTTCTTTTATTACAATAAGTTCAGCAATTAAATCAGGAACGAGTAAACTTACAGGAATAACTGGATTTCACTTAGTTATAAGTGGGGGTGGCAAATGGACGGGTTGGGCTGAATTTAGGCGGGTGAAGATGAGTTAGGTTAATAAATGAGTCATTGTCCAACACAATCCAAAGTGTACTTGCGCTAAGATGGGTTGGGTCAAGATGGACTAAACAATGGATCATAGCCCAACTCGACCCATGATTTAACATATATACGGGCAGAATAAATTAAAGAATGTTACACTATCAGTGTATTTTTAACTAGTTGCATCATGGAGAGTTACGTGATTATCTTTTAGGTAACACGATATTATTAGAATTCTAACTAGTAGAAATGATGACAATTTTTTTTTTTTTTTGTTTGTTGGTAGATTTAAAAGGGAATATTGGACCTTAATTGCAGAGTCAGTAGAATCATCAAGAACTTGGATAAAGATTCTATTGGCTGGCCATGAAAGGTTACATGCAGCTCCAATTGACAACTGATAAACCTGCAAATTAACAATTCAAAGAAAGCATATAAGAATTCAACAATTTTAAGCCATTGATTGAAAGCACAACTACAAAAATATGACCAGGAGGTCACGGTTTCGAGCAGCCTTTTGCAGAAATGCAAGGTAAAGCTGCATATAATATACCCTTGAGTACGACGGGAGCTTAGTACACGAGGTTGATTTTTTTTTTTTTTAGCTACAAAAATATGCTAAAGTTGAGCACCTCTTTTTCATTATACATTGGTATTTGCACTAAAACCATAGGATAAGAAGAATTTCCCAACTCCAAATCATCCTTTTTCATTGGCTCCCATTTGTAATTTTTGTCTGGTTTTTTTCTGAACAACTTTATAAAAGCAATGACAATGCCCATATAAAGCCTCTCAACAAACAACATAAACGATAAGGCCAAACAGACAAACAACAATATTCTTAACAATGGCACAATGAAAAGAGCTCTAGTTTGCAGCCAAAACAATCCAACATGGCTAGTAATTCCGTTACGAGCATTCAAAGCCACAGATGAAGAGAAAATCATGTCCATATATAAGGAAGGCGATTGTGAGACGTGAAAGAAGCAGGAGAAGGTGTTATAAATGAGTGTGTGTGTGTGTGAAATGTTTAAGAATATAAAATGTTTGGTTTAAGGAAAGAAGACGAATGATATATGGAATTCGTGGTTTAGGTTTGAGTGGGAAGAGCCTTTGATTTTTGCTTCAGTGCCACGCCAAAGCTAAATAATTAAGTTTAATTTTAAGAGCTGAAAATATTATGTGTTCTTCACTTTGAAACAATGCTTTCAGAAAGAAAAAAAACTAATTGGCCCACATGCAGATCAACTGTAGTAATGATCATCAACTAAACAGAAAACTCCAACATATAGTTCTGTAGGAAGTGGATGAAACTGTTCTACAAATGAAAAGTTTATATATTTACGCAAAGTACTTCTAATTAATTGGTTTTGTTAATGGGTGTATTGGCGTAACTAATAAAGTTGTTATCACGTGACCAGTAGTTCAAAGGTTCGAGCCGTGTAAACTGCCTCTTGTAGAAATGCAGGTAAGGATGTCTAGAATAGACCCCTATGGTCCAGCCCTTCCCCGGGTCCACGCATAGCAGAAGCTTTAGTACAACGGGCTGCTATTCTTTTCTTTTCTTGTTTTTACTTTCCTGTACCAAGAGTCTATTGGAAACAGCCTCTCTGTCCTATCGGGGTAGGGGTAGGGATAAGGTGTGCGTACGCTCTCAAGACACCACTTTATGGGACTTTATTGAATAGTGTTGTTATTGTTAGATAATTTGGGGAACCAACAGGATTTGGTCTGATCACTGATGTATACTTTGTTCTACCAAAAGATATAATCTTAAACTATGTCGAAATTAAGTTATTACAGTTCTTCCAAAGCTTATGAAATAAAAAATTAAAATATATTAGCCAACTAAGAACCGAGTTAGCAAAGAGTAAACTATGAAATGAATTATTCTTTAGACCAATTAATCTGGTTTACATAGAATAGATTCATTAAAACAATAAAACGCTCTTTACCAAGAAGTTCTCCATTGCAAACAGTAACTTATGAAAATTTACAGCTTACTCTCTCCTTTTTTCCGTAGAAATGGCACCAAATAGCCACTTTAAAAGACTGATATTTAAGAATTAACCAATACGTCCTGAATATTAATTTTTCAATTCAATTTTCCGGGACTAAAATGCCCTAAAGTTAAGATTTTAAGTTTAAAATTTTAGAATAAAATAAGTACTGGCTAATCTCTAAACAGTATCCCTGAGAACGTTTTTTTTTTTTTTTTTTCTTGTGTATGATCACCGAATTTTAAAAATAATCTAATAAACATGATCTTTTATCAACTGATTAAGGGTAAGCTCAACTTTAGGAAAAGGAAAATTAGAAAAATATTAATGTCAATATATCAGGAGTAAATTTTAGATTTGAAAACCCATTTTTAGCCCTTCAAAGCATTTTATGTTCGGTCATATTGATTTGAAATTTTGTTTCACGAGATTTTCGTTAACAATCATCACGAGATCTCTTCTAAAAGTTTACAAGAAATATGTAAGCAAAACTATAAGAAAAAACAAATTAGAAAAACAGAGACACACTATTATATGATATTAACAAGAAATATCTAACCAAATTAATAGGAGAAAAAAAAAACAAATGTTATTATTGCAATATATTTGAAGGCAAGTCGAATCTTATAATGTCTCTATTAGAGATCTCTATTTCTTTCTACAATTATTTGGTCCACATATGCTATTCCAAGGCCTTCTATGAGATACAGCCTCATTAAAAATAGGGAAAAAATAAATAAAAAATACTCAGATTTACAATTAATAATTAAAAAATTAGCTACATTTTAAAAGTAATCGAAATTCAGTCATTTTTTCATGTAAACATAAAATTCGGAAATACTCCAACATACTAAGCTGGAATATGAATTTTTTAACATATGAGCTTCCAGCATAATGTGATGGAGTTCCAACATATTATGATGGAAGTTTATACGTAAGAGCTTCATATCCCGCATATTATGCTGAATTTTTCACGTTTCAACAAAACAGTGACTATTTTTCAATTACCAGTCTGAAAACTAGCTAACCCGTGCTATTTTCTCAATGATAATTAATCCAAATATTTGATGATGAGAATATTTACCAACCAATTAATTCCAATTTCATTTAATTTATATACTGTCCAAGTTTAGCCAAAAATAAATCTAATTTATTATAATCAATTTCATCGTTTCTGCAAGAATTTTGGTTGAAAAGTTGGTCGAGATATTAAAAATTACAAATTGGAAAATGTGAAAAACACAGCGGAAATTCTTAAATAATTAAAATGACAAAGTCCAAAGTGTTGAGAATATGTACGTACGAGAGGTGTGATTAATAATAGTACATGCAACGTTGTGGAAATTAAAGAAGAGAGTAATTCAAAGTTTGTAATGCTTATCCACATTTTGTCACGGGACTCCTTTGCACCAAATTTTTTTCCAGTCCAATTAGTAATTTATTTTGCTACTTTTTCGCCTGCATGATTCACATCACTAAATCAGTTCTGATGGAATGGAAATGCAATTTAACTGCATATATGGGGGGGAAGGAAATCATGGTAATTATCAGTGTTTTAAAAGACGTGGGCGTAAGGTAAAGCATTTTATATATATCATAGCGAGGCGTAAGTCCCGTGACATGGGACGTAAACCCCATAGGTATTTGATTTTTAATATTTTATAAGATTATATAACTACAGTAAATATTTATAAACATGAAATGGCATAAAAATTGAAGAAACTTATAAACATGTGAAATATATATATATATATATATATATATATATATATATATAAACACACTACTTATTATATATACAAAAAATTAGTCAAAATAATTTGTTATATACTACTTACAAGCACAAGTAACTTGAGTCGAAAAGAATAAAGTTTTCTACTGGAAGAACAAAAAGGATGACTAACCTGCAATTAGGGGTGTTCAAACCGAACCAAAAAATCGCACAAAACCGAAAAATCAAACAAACCGTTTAAAAAACCCGACTAGGGTTGGTTTGACTTAGTTTAGTATTGAATAAAAAAACCCGAACCAAACCGACATATATTTATATTATTTTTATATATATTCTTAAGACTGTATATTGAATTTTCTTTAAAAAGAATATTGAAATATATGGAATCCTCTCATGTCTTATCCTTGAAAGCGTACATTAACGAAAATTATTGTTAGACGATTAAGAAAACAACTATCGTGTATTAAAAAAGATTCTCCCGTCAGAATATTTTAATAGATCATATGTTTTTCAATTTTTTTAATATTTACTAAACAAACATTCACTTATCAAAACTTTATTTATAACTTTAATAAAGTAAAGATTGGAATAATATTCATGTAACAAAAGAAAACTGAAAATCCGAAAAACCCGACACAAAGAACCAATCCAGACGATATAGTTGGTTTAATTTGGTTTTGATAAAAACCGAACCAACCCGGTCCATGTACACCCCTACCTGCAATTTGAACTTTGAACATGCTACTATGAAGGAGAATGAAGTTCTCTTTGTAAAAAAAAATTGAATATTCATTGTTTTTTAGAGATATTAGCAGACAAGCAGATAAGATAAAGAATTGGGAAAGACCATGATTAGAACTTCAATCAATAAAAAAAGGTCTTGACTTCTAAATTTAATACATTTCGGTTCCTTTTTAAAACTTTTGAGTATTTGAGAATTTGAATATTATATAAAGGACTTATTCAACAAATTTGTTTTAATATGAAAAAGTCAATGGCGCTTACGCGTCACTATAAAAACGCACCGAACGCCCGGGCATACATCCCGAATTACTGAGCGTACGCCTCTTGAGATCTCTCCTACACCATCGCCTCGGGGCGTTTTTGGTGCACCTTACCCCAGAGGTCGCTCCAGAGCCGCCCCGAAAACGACTTTTAAAACACAGGTAATTTAAGGTGTCAAATAGACGGTTGGGTCAATCGATCAAATTAGTAAATAGGTAACGATTTCACTGTCTAAAGTTTGCTTGGGCCAGAATATATTAGATCAAATGAGTCAATAATGAGGTATAACCGAACCAGTCCGAGATGACCCAAGTTCTCCTCTTCTTTTTGTTGTTTTTGAAAGCAGAAAATGTGAAAGGCTGAAAGCTATTGTATTTTCTTAAATTATTAGTTTATTTACGTCATATAAAATTTTCGATTTGATTTTGTGTATTCGAGTTTGTGTTGCATATTACCCATCCGATTGCGCTATTTTGACATGTTTTGATCCAATAATTTCATTTATTATTTCGTGTTCGACCTGTTGGGTCCTAATAACATGTTAATCATTGCGCTGGTATTTTTTAGTTTCCAGTTCGGGGTGTAGTATTTACATTGGAATCCGACTAAATCCTGATTCACACTAGAGAATCCCATATTGTGGAATAAAACGCTCTTTAACAAAAGGCAATTCCATACCCAGAATTCGAACACGAGAGCTCTTATTAAAGATGAAGAATAACTTATCATTCCACAACAACCCTCCGTTAGTAGCTTTAGTATTTATCTTTAAGAAGGAAATGCAATTCAAAATCAATAGGGACATCATAATATTAAAGTTCCTGCTAGCCACCTCCGTAAGTCCAAAATTTGGTGCAGATAATGTTTAAACGCTGTTTAATTGCCTTGAGTGGTAGAAAAAGTTAATTAAAAAAAAATATTGGTTTCATACTTAATACCTCGTAAATTAACAAATATCACACTTTTATTATTCGACCAAACACTAGAAGATGAACCAGAAAATGATTTTCCAAAATAAAGGAAAAAGAAATGAGCAAAAGATGTCAAAATTGTAACGGCAACTTTATGCATCTCTTGCAATTCTCCAGTTGAAGCAACCCTCCCTTGTTACAATTGACTTCAGCTCAGAAGAACCAGTGATATAAAAGCTTACGCTTACACAATTTCCTTCCATTACGCTGAATGATCTGAAAATGCTCATCTGGCGGAGCGACAATTGGAGTTTTGGCACATCAACTGTCTAGAGAGAAGGCCCCATTTCACTGTGGAATGAAGTGGGAAGCAAATATCAGAATGTATTAACGACAAGTTAAAACATAAAAAGGAGGACATACGCCAAACATAATTGACAAAATAACAACAAACTGGTAATACCTATACTACTATTTCGCCGATCCTCTAGCATATTTTATGTTCTAACGTTTCTAGAATAGATTACACTAGTCTCTCAAGCTACCTCCACCACCTCGATTACATTTTTCTTTTTTGCGTTTGTCCTTCCCTTATTTTCTTTTGTCACGTTCATCTCACCAGTTATCCGCTGTGAAGGCTCAAAAATAACTCGCAGTGAATCGATATCACAAGTCATTTATTAAGACTCTAAATTAAGCCGTTCTGGGATCAACAGAGAGCAAACTCGGGATTTTCACTTTGTGAAGTTAGATGGGCCGACTATAAAGTTACTATCCAAATTCTTTCTCATTAAGTTAGAGATCGTAAGTAGAGAACTTGTTTCACACAAAGATCACGATAAACAGAGTCAAAACAAGACAAGTTGCAAGGTTAAACGAACCAAAGCAACAACATATATTGAAGATTTCCAGATTTCCAGGTAAACAACTTTCCCGTTATTTTTCGTTGAGCTAAAACACATATCTTAACTGACTGCAGATGCACCTTAGCTATTAATATCTCTTCCAATCTAAAATAGGAAGTGTAAGGCAAAAGTTTTAACCAATAATGACATACCTTAGACAACTTAGAAGCACAAATATCTAAAGCCATGCTTTGACCATTTATTGGATCATCAAGCGGTATTCTACAGATTGATTCTCCAAAACTCTTCTTTATAAGATAATTGGATGAAGAATCTGAGCAGTCACTGAAAGCCAGTATTTGTGGCTTTCCAGAAATAGATTTTGCAATGGCTTCAACCGCATCAACATAAAAAGCTTCATTAAGAGGTCCATCAATGACCTGAAATATCTCCGATTGGGAGAACACGTAAAGCTAGTGATACAAATGCCATATAAACATCTTGCATCTTTATCTCATAGATCATGAATAATAACTTCAAACGCAAGGGAAAACTCAAATTTTCAGCCTCGACCCACTAGTTGAGGGGAAAAAAGAGTAAAGAATAAGGTCCAAAAAACAGTCTAACTGGGCTATAATAGAAGGGGAGAATACGTGATAATAGTGATAGAACTGCCAAATATATAACATCCTGCAGATAATAACTATCCCAAGTTACTCCGACACCTACTATGTGGATACTACACTGTAACACTAGTCTATAAGGCTTGGTGTCCTCTGGGGAGATTAAGTTCCTAAAGAAGACCATGTCTGTTTTGAATTATCACATCGATTCTGATAACTGAAACACGTGATAGTTGAATAACTAATTAAATCTCAATTACTTTTTCTTTGATAAGGTTAATGTCAATTACTTTCACCAAAGAAATATGTGGGTTAACTGAAAGTGTAACACTTTAATGAAGCTGGTCAAATCAGGCAGGCATACCAAACCAAAGAGACCCTTAAATCTTAGTATGTCACACTACAATTAAATTCATGAGAAATCTCGTTAGTGCTGGTTCAGAAAAACTTTCTAAATTTTCCATCTTTTCCTCCCACTAAAAACAGAATATCTGTACAGTAACCTTATCTTTTAGCTTCCTTTACTAGTTTTCTGGAAAGCAGTTCATAATTTGAGTAAACCAGGGACCACCATATAGATGTTTCCACATTTTCAGCACAAATCAGAACAAGGAGCATACTACTCCACCTAATGAGACGTTATGCAAAAACATACAAAAATACTCCAGTTAATAAGACCCGCCTCCAGTCCCATCCCAGTTACAACCTTTCGCTTTTCCTTGACCACATTATCACCCCCCCCCCCCCCCC
>ML290587.1:0-19342 GCA_005239495.1 Nicotiana undulata | reverse complement strand
TTTTCCCCCCCCCCCCCCCCCGGTCAGTTTTTGTTCTTCTTAACCAGCAGGGAAGCTTTATTAAAACTCAAACAAGGACAAGAGGGGACAGACTATGGTGCGAGATTCAATTTATCCCATGTTTCATAGCACTATTTTCAGGGAAAACCATCTTCAAACTGTGCTTTCATATACAGATCAGTTCTATTTTAGTTCTGTGCCAGTTTGTGCGTTTTACTTCCCAGCTTTTCTTCTGTCTTGTTACTGCAATTCCTTTTGTTTTCTTGACGCTTATCTTTTATGAGAATAAATCATTTCTCCTCTTTTTGCCCTTGCGGAGAAGACAATGAGAAAATTGGGTAGCCACTCTAACCAAGTTTTGCAAGAACTTAGAAAAATGGCAATAAGAGAATTGAAATTAAATATTGTGTGGAAATGAAAAAAGAGAAATTATTGCGTTAATAGAGAGCACAGTTATCTAGTTTCTAGCTTTCACAACTACTATCTACATTTGAAAACAATGATAGGAAAGACAAAAGATCCAAGACAAACTCAATGAGTAAAAGACAAGATAATCAATATTACCAGGAAAGAAACATCTCAATAAGTAAAAGACAAGATAATCAATATTACCAGGAAAGAAACATCAGAAGTATCAATGGCACCACATGAGAGGAGCTCTTGAAGTCTTTCAGGAGTGGATATAAGAAACTCCGGCTCACAGTTCTTCAGGCTGCCAACAAAAAGTGTAATCATATTTAGGGAGACACAGAAACAGAAGGTACACAAGTATAAAACTCAGCATGTGTGTAAGCAAATGGGAATAAAAGGCCATGCATGGAAGCAAAGCAGTAAGCTACTGCTACTAATTGCAATTGGAGACAATCCAATATCAGCAAAAGGAAGATAAACTTAAAAGCCAAGAGAAGTTACTTTCACAGGTCGAAAAAACGCACAAGCCAATAAAATACATGACCGATTCAAGAAAGTAGAAATACGTCGCCACATGTAAAGTCGCACAACCAGAAGTTGTTGCTATGAGGATAATGACCCATCAGTGCGATTATTTATGGACCATAACGATGATAGATCTTGCTACTGACAGAAAATATCACATGCCAAGCAGAGAAAAGTTAGCTATAAGTCTAAGGTTCTGGAAAAAAAATCACACTTACATCTTTCAAGCAATACACAAATAAATCAACCTCAAGAAGCTAATAACTTCAAATTTAGAGAAGTTACAAAATATTAACTAAAAAAATAGAGAAAAGAGGAAGGGAAGATAAAGGAGGGAAACAAGGAAATATTACCCCTGAATCTGGTGGTCTATGGAAGCACCGGGATGCAGACTCACTGTATGTATTCCAAGAGCTTTCAAAGGCTTGCATATTTTCCGCACCTAAGGAACAATTAAAATGCAGAATAAGACATAAAAAGACAGAGAAAGATACATATAGATTATATAAAAATTTATGAAGTAAATTTAAAGCATATGTATGGACATAATATATACACAGACAACATATACAGAAAGAGAAGGATACACCGCGCTGAGAAATGAACCTTTATCATTTTAAAGAAAAGAAGTAGGAGATTTCTAAGCAATTATGTCCAATCCAAGATTTTCTAAGGACCTTTTATCCAATAGTCAAAACTTTCAGCTCAATTACTTGCTCTCAAAGTCCAACTAGCTTAAGAAAATAGCTACTTCCCAGCCATCAGAAATCAAATTTATCATACAGCTCTATTTTCAGAACGTTATGTTAAACATATAACAAACAGTGGAGCAACAAAATTTTGGATAATATTGCACCAAACCTTAGCAGCTTTCTCTTGGGAGGGAACAAGGAATAAAAGGAACGGGCTGCTAATTGATATCCCTTCTTTCTCCTTACTTGAGATGGAATCAGCAGCCGTTGCTGCAACCCAAGCAATTTGCTCAACCGTAGCATGGGCTTGATTCATACCAATAATATCTTTGCCACGAGTAAAATATTTCCAGAATTCAATTCCCCATGTATGGACGAAGAAAGGTTTGTCCTCTCCGTCATTGAAGGTTCCATCTTGCTGAAGCCCATCTTGAATGTTTTTCAAGCATAGAATTAAAAACTTAGTTGGAGCATCCATGTGATTATCAAAAGCATCTTCTCCCCCAGCAGCAGCTGTATGGAGCTCTTCCTCTAACTTGTCAGCATTTTGTGATATCTTATTTTCATCCATCACCTTGGTGTTATTGCGATCGGTAGCTCGGGTTTTCAGAGCGACCTGACTCTTGTTAACACGGTTCTTGTCCTTCTTCGAATTGATCTGCTTTTTCTTTTTCTTCGAAAAATCAGGTTTTCCATGCCTCTCATTGAAGGGATCCTCAGGTGTAGGCAGACTATAACACATTCCCTGTCAATGGATAGTTAAGAAAAAGAGCAAAATTAACACCACCAAAATTAGCACCATAAGGCCAATACCTCTCCATCCTCACAGGGTAGGAGGTCTGCGTACACACTACCCTCCCCAGACCCCACAGTGTGGGATAATATCAGGTATGTTGTTGTTGTAAGGCCAATAAATCAATCAGAGAAAGCTACAACACACAATGGCCCTCCGCAACGAGTTCAACATAACCCATTGATTTCAGTTTTGACCATGTATACAATATACATAGGCAAAAAACATTAAGACAGTATACATATGCTAGACCCAATCCAATACCACTTATTCTCAATCTTGCATATGCCTCTTGAGCAATATCACAAACAAAAAAAGTGCAAAATTTGATGGTAACTAATCATGAATCAACATGAACAAACAGTTAGTGGGAAAGATAACTACTCAACAATCAAACCAATGCGCTTCCATATAGATATATCACCAACATAATCCGACTAAGTAAACCAAACCCACAACATTCCTCATCCCCTAAAAAATTAAAAAAGAAAACTATCTTTACATAAATTAAAAGGATACCCACTTCCTTAAACCTCCATTAGAAGTTACTAAAACCTAAATCTTTCCGTTTCTTCCTTAAAGTCCAAACCTGTAACAGCTTCACCCAAAGAAAACAAAAACTGCTCATGACTCACTAATCTTTTTTTCATACCCAGTTGTCATTATAACATTTCCCCATATTTCATGTAAAGAAATCAAGATATTAAATAACCAAAGAAAGAAAAAGGTTTAAATTAATGAGAAAAATATTGACCTCGCACATACGGCGTTTGCCGGAGAGACGACGTTTCTTGGCAGCAATAATGCCGGAGATACGAGCGGAAAGCTTATTATCATCTTGTTTCTTTCTGGTCTTCTTATTCTTCCTTCTCTGAATTGAATCGTCACTTTTCCCCATGGCTGGCTGGCTGTGAAGTGAAAGAGGCGGTTTTTGCAGTTTGTGTATAGTGGCGCTTTTTTATCAAGGCGTGTGATGTGGGTAGGTTTTATATATAGTCTTAGATCGTGGGGGTTAGGGTGTTTATTTGGTATTTTCAATTTCATTTTTTATGTTATATCAATACCACACCAAAATTATTTTCATTTGATTTCGCTTTGTAATATTGATAAATTAGGTATTACTCTTTACGGCTTGTTTGGAGAGTTGTTATATATTATTTCATAACTTATCGTATTTCATTATATTATATTGTATTAAATTATACCGTTTGATAAATATAATATTTGTATATATTATATTGTTTGCCACCGTTTCATAATATCACACACCAGTAATATGAAGAATAAACTTGCAATATTATTAAAAAAAATTATGATGCGGAGTAGAATTATTATATAAAAAGATAGGATAAAAGATAAAATTAAATTATTTAATAATAATAAAGGTGAGATGAGAGAAAAAGACAAGGTAACGATGCGACCACACCAAGTCGATCGTTACATAAAGTGGCGCGTTTCTTTGTTACATAACGATGAATCTAACGATGCGATACAATAAAATTTAGGTAATAATCGAAACAACCACCTTATTTAAATTATCAATATAATACAATATAATAGATAACAATCATCCGAACAAGCAGTTAAAGTTAGAATATATAAGTAAAACTTATAATAGTAGTTCATCAAATTATTTGTTTCCATACTCAAACAAAATAAAAAGAAAACTAACCAACATGTTAATAACATTATAAAATAAGAATCTCGTGTTGTGCTTGAAAAGACAAGCAACAACACCACAACAACAGTAAATCCGGTATAATTTCACAACTGAAATATGAAAAAAAAATAAGTACGTCAATCTTATCCCTATAGTAAATATAAAGAGATCATTTTCGATAAATTCTATGCACAAGAAAAAGCTTAAGAAAACAAGAAAAATAAGTAAAATTAGAAGTCGAATGTCAGCATGAAAAGAAGAAGTCAAATGACATGAACTATCAAATTTAAAATGAATATGTTTGCACCCATTCAATGGTAACAATCGATCCAAAAAAAATATAGGATAAGAAATTTTACTTATCATACTAGTAAGATACTAGTGTTCTCAGTGTAAGTGACATTTTGAGGCGGAATCATAATTTCAATCTTATGGGTTCTGAATTTTAGAATATGATTCAAAGTGTTAGTGACTAGGTTTTAGTTTTAATATTTGTATATATTTGATGAATTTTAAACACCAAATACATTATTTAAACAAAAATTATTGAGTTCAGCTGGTCCCGATTTGTTAGGAGCACACACTTAGCGCCTAGTTAGTCTTTTATCTGTGATGTTGAGGGAACAGACAAAATTAAAAAAGCAATATCAAAACATCTTAGGAGTCGCTTGGTATGAGGTATAAGAAGGTATAGTGCTGGTATAAAAATTTAATACCATCTTAATCCTTCGTTTGGTTAGCAAACCAAGTATAAGTTATCCCAGGATTAAAATTAACACTGATATAACTTATACCTTATAGAGGGTGAGGTAATTAGTACCGGTATAACTTATAGCTTCTTCTTACAAATCATGCAATTGTCATATTTAATACAGCATACCAAACAATTGATAAAAAACAGTCACAACATAACTTATACCAGTATAACTTATCTGGCATAAGCCGGATTCAAACAAAACGAACCCTAGATGAGAAAGGACTTATGAGTGGACTGCTTTAAGGGGCAAGTACACACATAATCATTCTCAGGAATGCTATTTAGAGATTAGATGGTACTTATTTTATCTTGAAATTTTAAATTAAAAATCTGAATTTTAGGACAATTAAAAATCTTAAGATGCGAGAAGCGTGACTTAGATGGTTTGGACACGTACGGAGGAGAAGCCTAGATGCACCGGTTAGGAGGTGTGAGCGGTTGACTTTGGCAGGTACGAGAAGAAACAGAGGACGGGCTAAGAAGTATTGGGGCGAGGTGATCAGGCAGTACATGCCGCGACTTCAGATTTTCGAGGACATGGCTCTTGATAGGAATATGTGGAGGTCGAGCATTAGGGTGGTAGGCTAGGGGTAGTCGAGAGTTCTTCCCTCTTTGTACCGGGTAGTCTGATAGAGTTTTGTTTAAGTTTGTTAGCGGTCTATGTTGTGTTCACATTGTTGTTTTGCATAAATTTGTGTTTTTGTCCTTCCAACTTGTGAATCTTGTCTCAAAGGAAAAATGACCAAATCTCCATTTACTGGAAGTGTAGAAAGAACTTCTGAATTATTGGGACTAATTCATACAGATGTTTGTGGGCCCATGAAAATTCAAGGTAGGGGTGGATATTCTTATTTCATCACCTTCACTGATGATATGTCAAGATATGGATTTGTGTATCTTATGAAACATAAATCTGAATCTTTTGAAATGTTCAAAAGGTTCCGTAGTGAAGTTGAGAAACAGACTGGTAAAAGTATCAAAGTACTAAGGTCTGATAGAGGTGGAGAATATCTTAGTGAAGATTTTACTGGATATCTCAAAGAGAATGGGATTCTCTCCCAGTGGACACCTCCAGGAAGATCACAATACAACGGTGTGTCTGAAAGGAGAAATCGAACCTTATTAGATATGGTGAGATCTATGATGGGGTTCACTGATCTTACAATTAATTTATGGGATATGCTTTGGAAGCAGCAACATACTTACTTAATAAAGTTCCCACTAAGTCAGTCTCTACAACACCATATGAGATATGGAAAGAACGTAAGCCTAACCTCAAACACATTAAAGTTTGGGGTTGTCCAGCTTATGTTAAGAGACGACAGTCTGATAAACTTGACTCAAGATATGATAAGTGTAGGTTCATTAGGTATACCAAGGAAACAATGTGATACTATTTCTATCACCCTTCTGACCATAAAGTATTTGTGGCTAGAGGAGCAACCTTTTAGGAAAGGAAATTTCTTTTGGAAGGAAACTATAGTGGAGAAATAGAACTTGATGAAGTTCAAGAAATTAATGACTCAACACAAAATCAAGTACGAGACACAAGTTGAAGAACCTTTATTGGATGTTTTGAAGTTGACAAGGAAGTTGCAACTTCAACGGTTGACGTTCAAGAACTAAATGTAGCTTAAGAACAGGTTAACGAACCAGTTTCAAACCAAATTTAACAACAACTAAATCCAGCATAAGGTGAACAAGTTGTACAAACACCTCTTAGAAGGTCTACATGAGAATCTCATGTACCAACTAGATTAAATCTAATGGTACAAGATGATGTATCAAATGAGGTTACTCATAATGATGATGGCCATAAGACCTAGGAAGAGGTGATACAAGGTTCTGACTATAAGAAATGGCAAAATGCCATAAAATCTGAAATGGAATCCATGAAAGAAAATGAAGTATGGACTTTAGTTTAACCTTCAAAGGATATAAAACCTATAGTGGAATATTTGCTTTAACAAGATAATTGAAAGGTTTAATTTTGTTAGATGCGAAAAAGAACCTTGTGTGTACAAAAGGGTTAGTGGGAGCATAATTATATTCTTAGTATTGTATGTTGATGATATATTACTCATAGGGGGATGACATACCGGCATTTCAAAGTACCAAGATTTGGCTATCTGAACAGTTCTCCATGAAAGACTTGGGAGAAACAGCTTAAATATCAGGAATAAAGATCTATAGAGATAGATCTAGGAAGCTGCTTGGACTTTCCCAGTCTTTGTACATTGATACCATCTTAAAGAGGTATAATATGGATAACTCCAAAAGGGGCTATCTACCAATAGGCACTGGAATTACTCTCAGCGGGAAGGATTGTCCTAAAACACCTGAAGAGAGAGAGAACACATGAGTAGAATCTCATACGCTAGTGTAGTGGGAGCTATCATGTATACCATGACATGTACACGTCCTGATGTGGCTTATGCACTTGGAGTGACTAGCCGATATTAGGCAAATCCTGGTGAGGAACATTGGAAGGTGGTGAAGACCATTCTTAAGTACTTAAGAAGGACTAAAGACCAAATCCTCATCTATGGAGATTCTGAGTTGAACCTTAAAGGTTATACTGATGCAAGTTTCTCTTCAGATAGAGATGATAGCAAATCTATTTCTGGTTATGTATTCATCTTAAATGGTGGTGCAATGAGTTGGAAAAGTTCCAAACAAGCTACAATAGCTGATTCAGTGACTGAAGCAAAATATATAACAGCTAGTGAAGCTGCTAAGGAAGCTGTATGGATGAAAAAGTTCTTAACTGAACTTGGTGTGGTTCTTCAATAGAAGGTGAAGTTCTATTGTTGTATGACAATACTGGAGTTATTACTCAAGCAAAGGAACCAAGATCACACTAGAAATCCAAACGCATTCTGCGAAGGTATTACTTGATAAGAGAAATCATTAAACGTGGAGACATTGAGATTCAAAAGGTAAATAAAAAAGAAAATGCTTCAGACCCATTCACTAAAGATTTTAGTGCAAAAGAGTTTGACAAGCACTAGTGAAAATTGGGAATGAAGTACAGGAGCTATTGGCTCTAGTGCAAGTGGGAGATTGTTAGGGATATGGTAGATATGCCCTAGATCCAATATCATATTTGATGATTTGAACTAATTTTTTTGAACGTTTATATAAAAATATATGGCATCTGATATTCTTTTATCATTATTATTAATTGCTTAATTTGTATTGGTAAAAATATAGCCTCATACGTGTACAAATTTTGGATGACTCAGCCAGCTAGGTGGACTAAATAAAACATTACACATGGACACGGGATAAAAAGGTACGGTCAATACAAGGAATTAGTCGCGGAAAGATCATCAAAGAAGAAGAGACACGGTCACAACGAATCCGGACGCAATAATGGGCTGATTCGAAGATCAGCAATCAATGTCTTGTACGTTATGTAACTCCTAAAATAACAGTTACTATTCATCATTGTAACGCCTCATAAATGTAATAATTAAGCATTAAATAGGCTATCATGACAGAAATACAAACGTTGCACTAGGAGAACATCCCTATAAAAAGGGATAAAAATGTAACAAACGGGATCATCTGATTTCTCAGAGACTAAGCTTTTAAATTTTCTGCTTATTACTCTCGAAATTATTGCTACTTTATTCTTTATTTTATTAATTCGATTATCAGTAACCCGAGTTTATCTTAAATTAAGATTTAGTCAGAAGATCTTATTTTTTGGTTAAACAAATTGGTTCCGTTGTCGGGAATCTGATAATCATCATTTTCGCTACCAATTGATATCCTTAAAATTATGTCGAATCTCAACAACAACAACGTCAGCAATAATGACGATAACAACCAGCAAAGAAGTGAAACCCCAGTTTCAACTCCTCCTTGAGGAACTCCACGAGCTTCGAGGGAACCATCTCCTGAAAGAGCTAACAATCGCAACAATAATGAATAAGAGGTGGAATCAGATCAAATATGGCAAATGATTGCCAAATACGTGGGACAAGCTTTGCGAGAATTTGCAAGAGGATTACCACAAGTATCTCCAGTACCACCGACACTGCCTCTAAATAATACAATTCTAGTGGAAGATTCGCAAGCGGGGTTAACAAATCCAGCCAGGGATGAAACTTTCAATACACTTCCTGAAACACGACCAGGTACGACTAGTAATTCAGAATTACAAAATTTATTATTAACCGTGCAGAAGCAGATGAAAGAACAAAACGATCGCATGACGTCGATAGGTACTCTCAACAACCTTGGAAGCCAAGTGCAGCCCCATTACTTATACCCAAGAAGTTTAAAATGTCTGATATCCCCAAATACGACGGAACAACCGACCCACGTGACCACGTTACTGCTTTCACAATTGGAGTAAAAGGCAATGATTTGACAAAAGAGGAAATAGAATCAGTCCTTGTCAAAAAATTTGGAGAAACACTCACGAAAGGAGATTTAACCTGGTATTCTCTTCTCCCTGAAAATTCTATAAATTCTTTTGCTGAACTTGCAGATTCGTTTATAAAAGCACATTCTGGTGCGCAAAAAATTGAAAAATGAATGGAAGATATATTCAAGATAAAGCAAGGAGACAAGTAATTGCTCCGTGAGTTTGTAGACAGGTTTCAAATGGAAAGAATGCAATTACCAAGGGTGCCTAACAACTGGGCAGCCATGGCATTCACAAGTAACTTGAACGAGAAAAGTTCAGAAGCCACGAGACGACTCAAAGAGAGTCTAAGAGAATTTCCAACCACGGCATGGAATGATGTATACAACAGGTACAATACTAAACTAAGGATTGAAGAGGATATAATTACACGATCAAAAGATGAAGAATATCATAGAACAAGACACCTAGAATCAGAGAAAAAGTCAGGAAAAAATAGGTACGATCCTTACTTAGGACCCTCGAGACGTGATCTACGCCTCAGGTTCGAAAACACAAAACCTTCGGGAAGAGATACAAACTTATCCTTATCTAGATCTAAAATAGATCGAGATGAACCATTCCGGGATATTACCCGAATTGGACACCATAACTTTAATGTAAGCAGCACAAAACTCGTCTCAATACTAAGAAATATGGGAGACAAAGTTAAATGGCCGAAAGAAATGCGTTCTAATCCTAACAGGAGGAACTTCGATCAATGGTGTGAATTCCACAATGATCACGACCATAGAACAACAGATTGCAGATATTTACAAGGTGAAGTAGAACATCTATTAAAGCAGGGCTATTTAACAAACTTGTTTAGTGATAAAGGTAAACAGGCATATATGAAGAACAGGCAGGAGCCACCGAAACCTCCCTCCCCAAAACGGACTGTTAACATCATACATGGAGGAGAAGAGGTAAACGGTATAATCTGTCAGCTAAACTCAAGAGCCACGAACACGCACGGAAAACGAGTACGAGAAGAAATGAAAGAAGAACAAATATCTTTTGACAATGCAGGCTTTGGTGGATTGATACTTCCACACAATGACGCGCTGGTAATATCTTTACTCATTCATGACACTAACGTTAAAAGGGTGTTGATTGATCCAGGCAGTTCAGTCAATATTATTTTAATGAAAGTCATGGAAGAAATGCTAGTAGAAAATATAATGATTCCAAAGGTACGAGCCATATCTGGGTTCGACAATTCAACAGTAATAACTAAAGGTGAGATCAAACTCACTACTTACGCTGAAGGAGTCATCAAAAATGCAAAGTTCCAAGTCATTAATACAGAAATGGCCTACAACGTCATCCTGGGAAGACCATGGATTCATGACATGATCCCATCTACTTTACATCAAGTAATAAAATTCCCTTCCAAATGGGGAATAAGGCAGATCAGGGGTGATCAGCAAACCTCAAGGAATATTAATTCAATAACTCTTAAAAGAGACGCAGAAGAAACAACGAATTGTCAAGTAGAGGCTCATCAACAAACAAGTATGGAACAAACTTCTGATCAGCTACATACCAAAGAAATAAATATTCCAATAGGTACGGAAGAGGATAATAACAAAACAAATCATGTAATCGTCAAGAATGAGCCAGAACATACGGACATAGACTCCAGACCAGATGTCATTCATGAATCAGAAGAAGAAGAACATATCAAAACAACTTTTGAAGAACTCGAGGTTGTTCCCATCTCATAACAAAGGCCCGAAAGGAAACTTTACATTGGCGTAAAGTTGTTAGAAAGATTAACTCCAGAACAAAAAGGTACGTTTGTCAATTATTTAAAGGCTAATGAGGATTGTTTTGCATGGTCTCACTCGGATATGACAGGTATCCCACCGGAAGTGATGACTCACAAGTTAAACGAAGATCCATCATTCGTACCTGTTAAACAGAAGAAACGAAAACAAGGATCTTTCAAAAATCAAGTGATCGATGAAGATGTTCAAAAGCTTTTAAATATATGTTCGATACGAGAGGTAAAGTATCCTGACTGGCTAGCTAATACCATAGTGGTACCCAAAAAGAACGATAAATGGTGGGTATGTGTCGATTATAATGATTTAAATAAAGCATGTCCTAAATATTCATTTCCCTTGCCACATATAGATCAAATGATCGATGCAATCGCGGGTCATGAATTGTTAAGCTTTTTAGATGCATACTCTGGTTATAACCAAATCAAAATGGACCCCTTGGATGAAGAAAAGACTTCCTTCATTACTAACCGGGGAACCTATTGTTATAATGTTATGCCGTTTGGGTCAAAAAATGCAGGTGCCACTTATCAAAGATTAGTGACAAAAATATTCTAAGAACATTTGGGCAAAACAATGGAGGTTTACATAGATGATATGCTTGTAAAATCAACACAAGCAATAGATCATATACAACATCTCTCTATCACTTTTGATATCTTACGCAGGTACAATATGAAACTCAACCCAAAAAAATGTGCCTTCGGAGTACAATCTGGTAAATTTTTGGGATTCCTTGTGTCTAACAGAGGAATAGAGGTAAATCCAGCACAAATAAAAGCTATAGAAGAAATACCTGAAATTTTGAGAAATAAAAAAGAAGTCCAAAGATTGACAGGAAGAATAGCAGCTCTAGGGAGATTTATTTCTAAGTCTTCCGAAAAAAGCTTTAAATTCTTTGCAGTTCTTAAAAAGCAAAATCAGTTCGAATGGACTGAAGAATGTCAACAGGCTTTAAAAGACTTGAAGGTCTACTTGTCAAAACCACCATTGCTATCAAAGCCAAAAGAAGGAGAAAGATTATACATCTACCTGGCTGTCTCAGAAATTGCCGTAAGTGCAGTACTGGTAAGAGAAGAAAGAGGTAAACAATCTCCCATTTATTATGTAAGCAAAACTTTACTAGATGCAGAGACTAGATATCCACATCTAGAAAAATTAGCTTTAGCATTAATAATGGCATCAAGAAAATTGCGTCCTTATTTTCAATGTCATCAAATTACTGTCGTAACTTCATATCATTTAAGGAATATTTTGCATAAACAAGAACTATCAGGAAGATTAGCCAAATGGGCCATAGAATTAAGTGAACATGATATAATATATCAACCTAGAACTGCAATCAAATCACAAATATTAACCGACTTTGTAGCTGACTTTAGTAATAATATTACTTCTGAAGTAGAAAAGGAATTGCAACTTTTCAATGGTGTAAACCCAGGTCAGTGGACCCTATTTATAGATGTCTCATCTAATATAAAAGGAGCAGGATTAGGTATTGTACTAATATTACCCACGGGTGAAAGGATACGACAAGCAATCAAATGCTACCTAATAACTAACAATGAAGTAGAGTACGAGGCTATTATTGCAGGTTTGGAATTGGCACGAGAGTTTTCAATCGAACAAATCAAAATCAACAGCGATTCACAACTGATGGTAAATCAAATACAGGGGACCTACATCGCTCGAGAAACTCGAATGCAACAGTACTTAGAGAAGGCGCGAGAACTTATGAGACAGTTCAAAATGTGGGAAATAACATAGATACCTAGAGAAGAAAATTCTGAAGCAGATGCATTAGCCAACCTCGCAGCAGTTACGGACGTAACCAATAAAGACAACATTATCGCCGTACACCTCTTCCATTCGACAGTCGATCACAGCAAGAATGAGGTATCTTTCAATAATCTAACTTGGGATTGGAGAAACGAAATTCTTAACTTTTTGCAGAACGGTATCGTGCCTGAAGACAAAAAGGCATCTCAAGCGCTCCTCCGCAAAGCAGCGAGATACTATTTAGTTCAAAGCACCTTGTATCGCAAAATGTTTGGAGGACCCCTAGCTAAGTGCCTCGGACCTAACCAGACGAAGTTAGTGATAAAAGAAGTCCATGAGGGCCACTGTGGAAATCACGCAGGTGCAAGATCTTTGGTAAGAACCTTAATAAGAGCAGGATATTATTGGCCCAAGATGGAAGAAGACGTGGAAAATTTCATATCAAAATGTGATAAATGTCAGCAATTTGCTAATAAAGTGCATCAACCAGCAGAATTGTTACATTCTATTATATCACCATGGGCCTTCATGAAATGGGGAATGGATATAGTAGGACCTATTCCCTCAGCTAAAGGTCAGGTACGGTTCCTACTTATACTTACTGATTATTTCACAAAATGGTAGAAGCAGAAGCATTCAAACAGGTGCGGGAAAAGGAGGTTAAGAGTTTCTTATGGAAAAATATAATATGCCGGTTTGGAATTCCAAAGGAGATCGTATGTGACAATGGCCCACAGTTTATACGCTCTCAAATCACAGAATTCTTCGACAACTGGAAAATCAAACGGATCACATCAACACCATATCACCTTGTAGCTAATGGACAAGCAGAATCCACAAACAAAATCATCGTCAACAATATAAAAAAATGGTTAGGCAGAGCCAAAGGCAATTGGCCTAATGAATTACCAGTGGTGTTATGGGCATACGGGACTACATAAAAAACAGATACGGGAGAAAGTCCTTTCGCACTTGTTTATGGCTCTGAAGCATTAATACCTTTGGAAATTGGCAAACCAAGTCTTAGAGTAACGACAGCTACAGAACAAACGAATGATGTCGAACTCCAAACGAATCTAGACCTGCTCGAATCACGAAGAGATGCGGCCTTAATGCGGATGGCATCTCAAAAGCAAATCATAGAACGATACTACAACCGCAAAGCTCACCTCAGGTATTTCAAAATTGGGGACTTTCTACTTAAAAAGGTCTTCCAGTCAACAAAGGAAACAGGAACTAGTAAACTAAATCCAAATTGGGAAGGTCCCTATAAGGTCCGAGGCATAGCAGGAAAAGGCGCGTACGAGTTGGAATCCATGGACGACAGGATCTTACCAACAAGTTGGAATGCCATCCACCTGAAGAAATACTATTTCTGAGAAAAAGAAGTACCCCCTGTCAGGTACCCCATGTTAGATTTTATCTTTGAATATTTAAAAAAATTTACTAACTTTTTTAGATGATAAGCAAAAAGCTAACCCATCACCAGATGATGACATTAGACCTGCAAAGACGCGAGGAAATAACATAATTCCCAGTTTAGGGTTACACTTTCTGATGGATATTTCAAAGGGTTAAGCAGTCATCATCTAAAAAAGGTATATACCTTCGAGTCCGGAATGTTTTCATTTTTCAGGGAAAGGACCTCAAGGAAGGAATAATCAAGTGCTCGAGATCTCATTCTTCAACGCTCAAACACTTGGGGGACTATATAATATGGAAGGCCAAAAAGAAGCAAAGACTACCAGAAGTCAGAATGCTCGAGCCTAAAAAAGCATTCACCCAACAAGTCAAGTGACACGAGCAAAAGAACTGAAGACTCCGACACGAGAATTGCGAAAGCCTACTCTAAAAACCCTCGAACCATGTTCAGGTTAGAAGGCAAAATATTAGCTACGAAAGAAGAAATGTACATCTCTTATACAAAAAAAATGTTACATCTAAAGTAGTTAGGGATAGAATATCATCATCATTGTACTTAGCCAAAACTGTTGTGATCAAAACAATTACGAAATCTTTGTACTCAAATAGAAAACTGTTATTCAAATAAAAAACAGTTACTAATGAAAAACAATTACTTCCTTGTATTAACTCGAAAAAACTGTTATCTACTAAAACAGTAATGAAATACAAGTGATTATTAAATCTGTTAAAACAAAACAGTTGCAACATGAGCTCTAGATGACAAACGTAACACATGTAAAATATTGTGAAAGTTCAAAGCAAAAACCTCTCACAAAAACATTCTTAAAACATGTGGAGAATTCCTATTACTCTATTGCATTTTCAATGAAGTTGAGACGTCTTCTTCATTAAAACATTAATTAAAAGGGCCCTAATTCACAAACAAAGCCTTTCATATACAAAGGCTAAAGCTTATACTACACCCATCATAAAAGGGTTCAAAGTAAAGCACGCATCTTTATGCAAAGAAAGCTAAGAGGTACGAACAAAAACCTCAGCAAAAGCGATAGACTTGAGTAAAGAGTAAGGCTCAAAATTCACAAAAGTCTCAAAAGAAAGCATTGTATTAATATAAAAGCGGCTAAGTAAAAGAACTAAGTACTAAACTAAGTACTTAGCCGCATAAAAATGTACATTTTTTAGATGCCCCTAAGTTGTCAGTTGGGGACTTTAGAAATTTCAAACTTACTCCCGATGGAGCTGGGAGTAATTACACCAATCCAATAAAAGGGGGGGGGGTGACTAAAAAGTCTTCATTCTTGAGGAGAAGGAGGAGAGCTAGTTTCTTCTTCTAGAGGATTGTCCGCTGCTTCATCAGCTGGAGAAAGATCAAGACCTTGCTGAGTCTTATCTATGGCTTCTTTAGACTTTGCAATCCCAGCATCAAGATCGAAGCCTACTTGACTCATCTCCATCAGTGTGTCGTGGCGAGCATTAATATATGTGTTTAACCAAAAAATAAATTCTTTTGACTAAATCTTAATTTAGGATAAAATCGGGTTATTGATAATCGAACTAGTAAAATAAAGAATAAGTAGCAATAATTTTGAGAGCAATATGCAAAGAATAAAATAACTTATTGCCCCCGAAATCAGATGATCCTGTTTGTTACATTTTTATTCCTTTTATAGGGATGTTCTCCTAGTACAACATTTGTATTTCTGTCATGATAGCCTATTTAATGCTTAATTATTACATTTATGAGGCGTTATAATGATGAATAGTAACTGTTATTTTAGGAGATACATAACGTACAAGACATTGATTGCTGATCTTCGAATCGGCCCATTATTGCGTTCGGATTTGTTGTGACCGTGTCTCTTCTTCTTTGATGATCTTTCCGCGGCTAATTCCTTGTATTGACCGTACCTTTTTATCCCGTGTCCACGTGTGATATTTTATTTGGTCCACCTGGCTGGCTGAGTCATCCAAAATTTGTACACGTATGAGGCTATATTTTTTACCAATACAGATAGTCCCCCCACTTGCCATGTATTGAGCATATAATACTTGGTAAGTGGATAATCATTTATGGCGGGAATATTTTGCCGCCGCTTTACCTCGAAACCTTGTATTCTTTTATGGGCGCATGAGTCGTACATCACTTCCATTTAATGTTTCTTCCACGTGTTCGTTTCTGATTGGTTCTGAAACGAACCAGCGCCTTTTAGGGCTTTTGGCGGTTGCATCAGTCCCGAAGTGACACCTTTAATTATGACTTTCCATCATTACCTTTCCAAGTTTCGACGGTCGCCATTAGGTATAAATAGTTGTCTTCTTTTCTTCCTTAGCACGAAAAACTTCCATAACTTAATTTTTCCTTTGTGAAAGAATTTCCTCCTTGATTTTATAAATATGTCTTCCTCAGGTCAACCTGAAAAGGTTATTGATGTTGAAGCTTTGGCTTCTTCTTCTGCTCCGTCTAGGAGTCGTAGAGGTGGCCGATTAAGGAGTCTAGGACGTACCTCTATTAGAGGTTCTTCTTCTCCTTCCTCTGCTAGGTCGTTGTTTTCTCCGAGAGGTAGATCTTCTCATTCTGTTTCTAGGAACAAGAATGATTTTCATGAACCCAGAGTTGATGAAATCATTCCTTCGGAGATAACTTTTCCAGAAGTAAATTCTCCTATTACCGAACAGGCTCATTCTTTAGATAGCATTGAGAAATACGCTACCATCATTACTGTAGGTCACATTCCCGTTGTTCGTAGGGAGTGTTCTTGGGAGTCTAATGTTCCCGTTCTTGTTCCAAGCAGTACTCAAAGGATTACGTCTTTTAAGACGGGGTTTTCTTACGTCTTCACTTACCCTTTCACATTAGGATTTCAGCCTCTTGTTGACCCTTTGATCATAGAGTTTTGTCGTTTTTTTAATATTTGCTTAGGACAAGTTGGTCCTTTAGTATGGCGTGTTGTCGCCTGTCTGAGAGTTCTAGCTTCAAAGGTTTCCGTTCCTTTTATATTTCATCATCTGATGCATTTATATTCTCCTGCTTTATTCCGCCAAGGGTTTTTTACTCTGGTTGCCCGGAGCAAGAGGGTTTTAGTAACCCCCGGCGATGACAAAGACAGAGGTTGGTACCTTAGGTACGTGGCTGTTCCCACTGCTGTTTTAGTGGGTGAAAATAATCTTCCCTTCCCCGAGAAGTGGAATCGTGCACGTAAGTACTTTGATTCGCACCTGTTTTATTTACATAAAATTTATTTTGTGTTACTAACACCGTATCTGTTTTCTTCTTTTTTACAGCAACTATGAATGTTGTCGAGAATGTCTCCGACATTCGCAGTTGGGTAGAAAGAATGTTGACTACTGCTCCTACCGAGGAAAGATCCTCGAAGTACTTTTCGGCAAAGTATAAGTGGATTGTCAAGACCCATGGTAAGCAGAGTTTTTCTTACTCCTTTCCTTACTTGAATTTTTTATTAACTCTTTTCCTTTTTCTGATAGGGTTTTCTACCCGTGGGGCATCTTCATCACTTCCGAGGATGTCTTTGTCTCATGCCCAGAGTATTCTGACCAGTGCTTCGAAAAGGAAATCCCAAGATTCCTGCTCTAGAGAGGAAGATACGGGTGAAGAAGAGGGTGCTTTAGTGCACCAGGTGAGAAGAAGGCGGGTAATTTCGGACGACGAGTCTACTCCCCCGCCTCTTTCTTCCGTGTTGGCCATCAGGTCTTCTTCTTCTCGTGATCAATCTCAGTCTCCATCTCGAGATCCCACTGAGCGTCTATTTCACGAAGGGTTTGAAATAGACCCTGATGATGTTCCTTTGGCTACCATCTACCCACACTTTGCTGTTATTTCTGCTCCCCAAGTTACTGTTGTTGTTTCTCCTTAAATTCCTATTATCTCTTCAATTTCCCTTTCTTCTGTCTCTGTTGAAGCGCCCGCGACTCTTTTGGCTTCCGGTCCTTCTGTTTCTTCTGCTGTCCTTTCAGTCCTTGCTTCCATGCCTTCTATTATAGAAGAAGGGTCTTCCAGCAGGGGGATGAGAAGGGTCATGATTGAGGTTCCAGCTGGTGGTAGCCTCTTTAAGAAGATTAGTACCAGTGAGCCGGAAATGTGGTATATACTTTTTAAAAGATCTTTTGTACATATATTGTTTTTAATTAACAGTTTAACATTTTTAATTGTTTTACTATTTTTGCAGACGTGCCTTATTGGTCTGGAGCTTATGAAGAGAATCTCCAACTATGAAAAAGAGTTGCAAGTGCTGCGTGGGCTTGATGATAATAATGCACAATATGAAAGCCTTCAAATAGAGATGGAAGTTCTGAAAGAAGAGAGAGATACCTTAAAGGAACAACTGAAGACTGTAAAAGGAGAGCTAGCAGTGGAGAAGGCTTCTTTTAGTCAAGTCAATAAAGACAAGGATGCTCTTGAATCTTCTTTTGTTGAACAGCTGTCAAAAGCCACATAAGAGATCTGGTACTTGAAGGACCTGTTGGGGCGAAAAGAAGAGTATTCTGGAGAACTCGTACGTAATCTTTCCCAAGCTCAAGAAGATCTCAGAGGAGCCTTGATGAAGGTCCAAAATCTGGAGGAGTTAGNAATGAAGACTTTTTATTCATTCCCCTTCTTTTTTTTATTGGATTGGTGTAATTACTCCCAGCTCCATCGGGAGTAAGTTTGAAATTTCTAAAGTCCCCAACTGACAACTTAGGGGCATCTAAAAAAAATGTACATTTTACGCGGATAAGTACTTAGTTTATTTAGCCGCTTTTATATTAATACAATGTTTTCTTTTGAGACTTTTGTGAATTTTGAGCCTTAATCTTTACTAAAGTCTATCGCTTTTGCTGAGGTTTTTGTTCGTACCTCTTGGCTTATAAAGATGCGTGCTTTACTTTGAACCCTTTTATGATGGGTGTAGTATAAGCTTTAACCTTTGTATATGAAAGGCTTTGTTTGTGAATTAGGGCCCTTTTAATTAATGTTTTAATGAAGAAGACGTCTCAACTTCATTGAAAATGCAATAGAGTAATAGGAATTTTCCACATGTTTTAAGAATGTTTTTGTGAGAGGTTTTTGCTTGAACTTTCACAACATTTTACATGTGTTA
>MDKH01192038.1:0-21802 GCA_005239495.1 Nicotiana undulata | reverse complement strand
CAATTGAGACACCTAGCCACAAACTGCACTATATCTTTCTTCATCCGCCTCCACCAGTAGTGCCGCTTCAAATCACGGTACATTTTCATCGCACTCGGATGAACAGAATACTGAGAACTGTAGGCCTGTTCCAAAATTCTCCTCCTCAAGCCATCAATATTAGGAACACATAAACGGCCCTGGAGTCTCAAGACACCATCCTCGCCCAAAGTAACCTCCTTGGCCCTGCCATGGACCACTGCATCTCGAAGCTCTGCAAGGCATGGATCATCAAACTGTCGATCCATAATCTCCCCCAACAACGAAGACTGAGCAACTACATGAGCCAAAACTCGACGAGGCTCTGAAAGGTCCAATCTCACAAGGTGATTGGCCAAGGACTGAATGTCCAAGGCTAAAGGTCTCTCCTCAGCTGCAATGTAGTCTAAGCTACCCATACTCGCCGCCCTCTTGCTCAAAGCATCTTCTACTACATTCGCCTTGCCTGGATGATATAAAATAGTGAGATCATAATCTTTTAACAATTCAAGCCATCTCCGCTGTCTCAAGTTAAGGTCCCTCTGCTTAAGCAAGTACTGCAGGCTGCGGTGGTCAATATAAACCTCACAAGACACACCATATAGATAATGCCGCCATATCTTCAAAGCGTGAACAATCGCTGCAACCTCTAAATCGTGCACAGGGTAATTCCTTTCATGAACCTTCAGATTTCGTGAAGCATAAGCAATAACCCTGCCATCCTGCATTAGCACACACCCCAACCCGACGCGTGAAGCGTCGCAATACACGGTATACATCCCAGAACTGGAAGGTAATGTGGCGCTGAGGTCAAAGCTGACTTAAGCTTCTGAAAGCTCGCCTCACACTCGTCGGACCACCGAAACGGGACATTCTTCTGAGTCAATCTGGTAAGTGGGGCTGCAATAGAGGAGAACCCCTCTAAGAATCGGCGATAATAGCCTGCTAGGCCCAAGAAACTCCTGATCTCTGTAGCTGAAGTAGGACGCGGCCAACTCTGAACCGCCTCAATCTTCTGAGGGTCAACCATGATACCTTCCCGGGATACCACATGCCCAAAAATGCCACGGAATCTAACCAGAACTCACACTTGGAGAACTTAGCATACAATTTCTGTTCCCGCAAGGTCTGGAGCACAACTCTCAAGTGCTGCTCATGCTCACCCAGGCTCCGCGAATAAATCAAGATGTCATCAATGAAGACGATGATGAAGGAATCAATATACGGCCTGAATACCCTATTCATCAATTCCATGAAGGCTGCTGGGGCATTGGTTAAACCAAAGGACATCACCAGGAACTCATGGCGATACCTGGAACGAAATGCAGTCTTCGGAACATCTGAAACCCGAATCCTCAGCTGATGATAACCCGATCTCAAGTCAACCTTAGAAAACACACGAGCACCCTGTAACTGATCAAAAAAATCATCGATGCGCGGTAGAGGATACTTATTCTTAATGGTACCTTATTCAGCTGGCGGTAGTCAATGCACATCCGCATAGACCCATCCTTCTTCTTCACAAATAAGACTGGAGCACCCCACGGCGACACACTCGGCCTGATGAACCCTTTCGACAACAACTCCTCAAGCTGCTCCTTCAACTCCTTCAGCTCCTTAGGAGCCATACGATAGGGGGGGATGGAAATAGGCTGAGTATCTGGAGCCAAATCAATACAGAAGTCAATATCTCGATCTGGAGGCATGCCTGGAAGATCCGAAGGAAACACATCCGGGAACTCTCGAACAACTGGCACTGAATCAATGGTAGGAGACTCGGCGGTGGTGTTTCGCACATAAGCAAGGTAGGCCAAACAACCCTTCTCGACCATATGCCGAGCCTTTATGAAGGAAATAACCCGACTGGGGGCACTGACTGAAGAACCTCTCCATTCTAGTCTGGGCGACTCAGGCATGGCTAAAGTGACTTTCTTGGCATGGAAATCTAACACAACATGATAAGGAGATAGCTAATCCATGCCTAGGATAACCTCAAAATCAATCATATCCAGCAATTAAAGGTCTGCTCTGGTATCGAGATCGCAGAAAGTGACCACACAAGACCGGTAGACCCAGTCCACCACCACAGAATCGCCCACAGGAGTGGACACATATATAGGAGAACAAAAGGACTCACGAGGGACATCCAGAAAATGAGCAAATAGTACAGATACATATGAATACGTGGATCCTGGATCAAATAGTACTGAAGCTTCCCTACCACATACGGAGATAATACCTGTGATCACGGCGTCTGAGTCCACTACATCTGATCTGGCCGGAATGGCACAAAATCTGGCTGAGGCTCCTAAAGACTGAGCTCCCCCAGAGTGAACAAGAACTAACTGACCTCCTCCTGACTGACCTCTCCCTCTTGGACGACCCCTGCCGACCTGTCCCCCACCTCGGGGCGGCCAGACTGCTGGTGCTGAACTCCTAGGCTGATAACTTTGTTGCACTGCCTTGCCCCGATACCTGGGATAAAACCTCCACATATGACCGGTCTCCCCACACTCGTAACAACCTCCTGGTGCTACAGCCCGCTGCCCGAAAGAGGAAGAACCCTGAATAGATGGAGGGCGGTGTGAACCCTCTGGTAAGGCATTGAAATAGGAGCTAGAGGACCTCTGATGACTGGAATAGTTGCTGGGTGCACCCTGGGTGGCTGGGTGCACCCTGGGTGGCTTGGGGACAAGAGGAACGCTCTGGCATAGCGCCGAGCTGAGGCCTCGCTGCAATACCCCTGGAGGTAGTGGAGGTGTTGAATATGAAGGCCTACTGAACTAGCCGCCTCCAAACTGACCTCTACCCCTAGCTGGAGCACCTCTAAAGTCACCTGTGAACCTGGCCCTCTTGTACTGCTGACCTGGCTGACCCTGCTCCCTGCTCCTCATACGGTAACCCTCAATCCGTCGAGCTATCTCGACTACAAGCTGATATGGGGTACCCATCTCTACCTCTCTGGCCATAGAGGCCCTAATACCTGGATGCAAGCCTGCCACAAACCGCCGCACCCTCTCGGCATCAGTAGGCAATATCATAAGGGCATGGCGAGACAACTCTGAAAATCTAGCCTCATAATCAGTCACTGACATCTGCCCCTGCTCTAGTCGCTCAAACTGACCCCGTAGCTCCTCCCTCTCAGAAGGTGGAATGTATCTGTCTAGAAATAACTGAGTGAACTGGTCCCAAGTGACAGGAGGAGAATTTGCTGGCTTGCCGAGAATATACGACTGCCACCACTTGCGAGCTTTGCCCTCTAACTGAAATGTGGTGAAATCCACTCCATGGGACTCCAAAATCCTCATGTTGTGCAGTCTGTCCCTGCACCTATCAATAAAATCCTGAGCATCCTCTCCCCGCTCACCCCCGAAGACTGGAGGGAGAAGTCGGGTCCATCTATCCAACATCTTCTGCTGGTCACCCTCTGCAACTAGCCTCGGCTCTAGGGCTGCTACTATGGGCTGAACCCTTCTCACGGGCGGTGTGCCCGGGGTATGACGTGCTACTGCTGCTTGACCTATGGCCTGAGCGGTGGAAGTCTGGACTCCCCCTCCTGCCTGTGAAGTAGCAGGGTCGGCTGGAAATAAACCAGCCTGAGACATAGTGTCCATGAATCTCAGCATACGGCCCATGACCTCCTGGAAGCCTGGCCCCGTCATGAAATCCACTGGAGCAGGTGCTACTTGAGGCACCTCATCCTGATCCTCTATAATAGGGTCCTCTGGTGGTTCCACTGGCATAGCTCTGGGACATCCTCATCCCCTGCCTCGAGCAGGTGCTCTACCCCTGCCCCCACTCCGACCTTGGGCAGCCGAGGCAGCAGCCTCTCCCGGACCAGGAACGCGGGATGCACGTGTCCTCACCATCTGCGAGGGAATAGAAAAATAAGTTTGAGTACATCATAGATTTCACGACAGGATATGAATAAAGGGAAGTTTCCTAACACCCCATAGCCTCCTGAAGATAAGTAAAGACGTCTCTGTACCGATCCGCAAGACTCTACTGGGTTAGGCAAGCCAACAATAATTACACCAAGTGAGACTTACGTGAACCTAGTGCTCTGATACCACGTTGTCACGACCCAGAATCCCAATCTGAGTCGTACTGGCGCCCAACGACAGGGTTAGGCAAGCCAACAATAATTACACCAAGTGATACCTTTCCTATCTAGTTAAACAGTCAAAAATTCCCAATTTATAACGACAAACATGATACTAGCCTTGAGCGGAAGTGAAATCCTAGTAGATACAAGCCGAAATAAAATGCACACATATATATACATCCCAAAACCCCAAAATATAAATATACACTACGCATGTGTGCCAGGAACTAGCGTCACGAGTGTCATGGGAAACTACTGAATATACAATGACTATAATATATACAGAGTCTCTGTCTGAATGAAGTGAGCGGAGAAATATAACAGAAGAGCTCCAGGGTGCTGCTAGGAAGTCGCCGAGAAAGCAGCTCATCGAGAAGTATGACCACGCTATCAATATCTAGCACCGGCCTGATAGTCAGACGTGCCAGCCTCCGGACCTGTACAGTCAAGTACAGAAAAGAAAAGAAAGTGAAGCATAAGTACATATTAAATAAATATGTACCCAGTGAGTATCTCGCCTAAACTCGAAGAAGTAGTGACGAGAGGTCGACTCGATACTCACTAGGGTCCAGCAGTAATAACATATGATAAAATATGATGAAATATTGTAGGCATGTCAGGGAAAAATAAGCAACAAGTACACGTACTGAGAACAGAAGAATCCAAACAGTTTTTGAACTTAAACAATAAAGCCCTTTCAAAAGTAAGACCGCCAAATGAAAACAATAATCACAAATTCTTAGATTCGTCGTGGCGTACGACCCGCTCCCATGAGGTACTTTTCTACACTCGCCGTGGCGTACGACCTGACCCCATATATTTCACAATTTCTTTTCATTTCCGCCGTGGCGTACGACCCGCTCCCATATATTTGATAATTTCATTTCAATTCCACCGTGGCGTACGACCCGCTCCCATATATTTCATAATTTCATTCAATTCCGCCGTGGCATACGGCCCGTCCCCATAAATGTCATAATTTCATTTCATCTCCGCCGTGGCGTACGGCCCGCTCCCATATATTTCATAATTTCATTTCAATTCCGCCGTGGAGTACGACCCGCTCCCATATAAGTCACAATTTCATTTCATCTTCGCCGTGGCGTACGACCCGCTCCCATATATTTCATAATTTCATTTCAATTCCGCCGTGGCGTACGACCTGCTTCCTTATATTTCACAATTTCATTTCAATGAACCTCAGAAGAATAACATGATGCAAAACATAATTTCGTAGTAAATATAGCATTACAATAAATCATATGAGCATTTCAACGAAAAGAAAGAAACATATCTAAGGCATTGCAAGAAAAACATACAAGGCATGATGTGGGCCTAACTACCCGGACATAACAATAATAGCCGCTACGTACGGACTCTCGTCACTTGGTGCGTACGTAGCCCCCAAACAAGTTAAACATAGCATATATATCACCTATGGGGACAATTCCCTCTTACAAGGTTAGAAAGGAGACTCACCTCGTGTCGAATCTACCCCTCGGACCACAATTGCGCCCGAAACTCCAAAATCTATACCCGAGGATTCGCAACTAGTCAAAAGGTATACAACAACATCAATGCATGTACAATGTGATAACTTATCTTAGTTATTCAATTAAATCGCTATTCTTGAAGAATTCTCAATTTCCAACCCCGGCCTCTCATGGTCAAATTCCGGAAATTTTCGAAGGAATGAATTACCCGAAGCCTAAGGATCGTAATTACATAATTCATTTAGGAATTTATGGCTAAAAATTAAGTTTCACTATTTTCCCAAAACCCCATATTTTTCTATCAATTCCTATGAATTTTAAGATAATTGGAAGAGGATTTTATGTGAATTTGATGTTAAAAGTCATGAAAACGGACTAGAAATCACTTACCTTGATGAGTTTGAACTTGGGCAGTCTTTTCCCCTAGCTTGGAGAAGCTCTAATGGAGGTTGGGTATTGAATAATGAAGAAGAATCCCGTAATTGGACATTTAAGTACCGCCCAGGAAAACCTTCACCGCGATCGCGACAAGGGGCCTGCGATCGCGAAGGCCAACTGGCCAGACCTCTGCGATCGTGGCAAAGGTCCTGCGATCGCGAAGAACAATTGGAAAGACCTCTGCGATCGCGGTAGGGGTCCTGCGATCGCGTAGAACAAACTCACCCGGCCCAAACGCTACTCAATGCGATCGCAAAGGTGTGGAACCCAGACCTCTGCGATCGCAAAGGGGAAGCTGCGATCGCATAGAGAAATCAACAGGCCAGCCAAAATCCTTCTCCGCGATCGCAGAGAAGGAAACCAGATAGCAGAAATTTCTGGTTTTCCAACTTAGCTCCCGGGGGTCTAAAACACCCCCGAGTCCCTCGGGACCCCGTCCAAAAGCACCGGCAAGTCTGTATTCGTGATACGGACTCGCTCGAACTTCCAGAACATAAAAAACAACAATGGAACTCGAAATCAAACCCCAAAACCAAATTAATCAAACTTAAGAACTTTGAAATTCTAGAATTCACTTCAACGCGCTGAACCGGCCTAAACTACTCGGGATGACTTCAAATTTTGCAGACAAGTTATAAATGACACAACAGAACTATTCCCGGTCTCGGAATTTCAATTGGACCTCAGGAACATAAAATCACCTTTCAAGCCAAATTTCAAATTCTTTAAAAACCTCAAAACTTCATTAAGTCCAATTTTCCTCATTTTGATCCGAAACCAATAAAATTAAGTCCGTTTCTTACCAAATTTACAGATAGCTTGAATAAGACATATTGAACCTGCTCCGGGATCCGAAATCATAATACGGGCCCGGCAGCACAGGTTTCACATCAAGGTTCATTTTCATAAGCCTTTAATATTTTCATAAAACAATATGCTTCAAAAATTCATTTCTCGGACTTGGGTCGTCGGAATTCGATTCCGGGGATACGCACAAGTCCCATATTTTCCTACGGACCCTCCGGAACCGCCGGATCACGGATCCGGGTCCGTTTACTAGAAATGTTGACCAAAGTCAACTTTATTCAATTAATTACAAAAATTTAACTCTTAAATCACGGTTTCACATAAAGGCTTCCCGGCTACGCGCCCGGGCTGCGCACGCACATCGAGGTGAGATTAATGGAGGCTTTCGGGCCTCGGAACACAGCCCAAATTAGATGCACACAAGATGACCCCTTTTTGGGTCATCCCAAACGCATAGAACACCAACAGCACCCGAAACCACCCCGAAACACACCCGAGCCCCTCGGGACCCCGCCCAAACACACGACTCAGTTCCTTAACATTCCACGAACTTGCTCGAGGTTTCAAATCACTTCAAACAATGCTGAAAACACGAATCGCGCAAGAATCCAACTCTATGAACTTTGAAAATTCCAACTTCCACATTTGATGCCGAAACTTATCAAACCACGTCCGATTGACCTCACATTATGCAGGCAAGTCATATTCGACATTACGGACCTGCTCCAACTTCCGGTATCGCATTCCGACTCCGATATCAAAATTTCCATTTTCGGTCGAATTCTTCAAAAACCTTCAGTTTTCTATCTTTAGCCAAATGACCTTAAATTGACTTCCGGATATCCGAATTCACTTCTGATCGCGCTCCCAACTCCAGAATCACCATACGGAGCTATTCCTAGACTCGAAATCCCAAACGGACATTAGTATCGCTGAAATGTACTTCAAGTCAAACTTAGGAAATTTCCCTAAAATACTGACTTTCCCCAATATACATTGATTTGCTCTCGGGTTATCCAAAACTCGTTCCGGATATACGCCCAAGTCCGAAATCATCATACGAACCTGCTGGAACCTCCAGATCCTGATTTCGAGGTCGTTTACTCAAACTCCGGGCCTTACTCGATTTCTTCAACTTAAGACTTCTGAAATGAGAATTTTCCTTTAAATTCAACTCCGATCTTCCTGAATTTCAATTCTGACCATATGCACAAGTCAATATACCTTAAATGAAGTTGTTCGTGACTCCTAACTTCTAAACGACGCGCTGGATCTCAAAACGATCGGTCGGGTCGTTACATTCTCCCTCACTTAAACGGACGTTCGTCCTCGAACGTGCCAGGAACTGCCCCAGAATTACCTGGAATCAGTGTTTAACACCTCATGCACCTGCCCGTGCTACCACAACCCAGTTGAGCACATAAGCTTGATCAAATCTGAAGATATCCTTCTCTTATACATACAATATGTTCCGATCTCGGTTCCAACACCCGAAATTATCTGCCTTGCCGAATTCTAATATTTGAACACCGCATCAACTACCACACGAGGCACCAGAACACAACTGCGTAGCACCATACATCGCATAATTCATCATCTGAGCACAATGGCGCTCCCTGAACCTTAATAGCCAGAATTCTACGAATTTGATGCTCTCAAATCACCTTATAAGATACACACATACATCCTGCTATAATGCTGACGATACCACCACAACGGAGGAAATGTGTAGAAACGTCTAACCAATTGCAAAGTCAACCACACATTGACATCTTTTCTCTTGACTTAGATCATCATTTCATTGTTAACCAAATATTGGTATTGTTCTTTTCCATACTTCACAAAACCTTATCGCACTGATCCCTGATCCAATAGTCTCGTCTTACCCAGTATGAACTGCTTAGACAACCAATCACCCCAAACACGGCCATTAGCCTCACTCGATGCCACAATGCTCCAATAGGCCACAATTTGAACACGACACATAAGGAAATGACTCCGGAAGGGACTACTCAATTCAGCAACTAATATGAACTTTCCTCAGAAAATTACGAAGTAAAACACAAGAATAATCATTATAGGAGTCTTGCTCAACATCACACTGTTGCGGCGCGCAACCCGATCCAAATAACATACCCGTGGCGGCGTGCCACTCGATCCCATCATAGAATTTACATAAAGAAATATATACACAAAGCTAAATTGCTCACTAACACAATTTACTTACATCGGTAACAAGCACATTAAGTGCATAATACCATTCTGGAGAGACTGATAGGGCCATATGCCACAAACTCAAGCACCACTAAGGTGCGATATATAATCTGAATCTCAAGAGCCATTCTTCTCACTTAACCTCATCGCTACGCGGAACCTCAACACATAAGAAATTATCAAGTCGTTTCACCACTCACACAACACAATCACAATATCACATGATTTTGACGAAGACGGGACAACACCTGATATCCCAATGCCCCTCCTTGAGGAGTTCCATACTGAAATTAACACCTCTGACTCGCATGAAGCCCAAAATCTTGTTTAAGTCCATTCACTCACTTCAAGCCGATTCTGCTCGCATTGAACTAGGCTGATAGCCTTACCTGGGTCCAAATAACCCGCATTATTTTTCTTTTACACACGAGGACAACCATCATAGCCGAGGTAAACACCCCACAGTCCACAACCAACTGAGCCGAACGCCTTCCAGGCATACATTCTCAAATAAGCAATATTATACTTCCTTGTACTTAGTCTAAATTTGCAATCAATCAGGTGACTACAGGTCACGCTTACACAATCTTCCTGTGGTCATACTCCCACGAATTTCCACATAAGGAAACAAGTATGCGCATCCATACCACCGACCATCCTAAGGCTGTAAAACAATTCAAGAACCCGTAATCAGGATACCAAGTCTCTTTCGCCAAACACCGATCTCAGGTGACACTGAAGACAACATCAGCTTATTCTAGACATTCAAATCCCTTGTTCTTGCTCCCCTGAGCTCATGACATCCTTGTTAACACTGAACCGCAATCTCGATTCTTACTTCCAGTTACATACCGCTTATTGCACATAACATGCTAATTTGGAATAGCATAGGAAGTTCCATCATAACTCCTGGACCACTAACAAGATGAACACTTCATCACATATAGAAACCTTTTATTTGCTTCAATTCATGAGAACCATAACAACACACAAGTGAGCTCTCACAATCACAATACATGCAAATCCTTAAGTAGTGGTCTGAACCACCATAAACCTTCCGAGATCTGCCTACACCTGACAGGCCATAGCACTTGAATGCTTCCAAATGAAATCTATTACGACGGCCGACGAGCTCCACACACATCTGCACAACCATACACGTACTCAATCATACCGAAGGAACTGATCACTGTCGAACAGGAACCGTTTCCTCGTGGCTAACCAATCCATCTTCTCTTAATCATCTTTAATTGCCTCAAAGATAATAGTATATCCTTTCAACTCATAGCAACTCAACCCTCACTCATCCCGAGTGACCTTGATTCACGAGACCATGCTGCCTAAACTCCGCAACCCGTCTCACAACCTCCTGAAAATCTTTCTACAACTCGAAGTTTATTTCTCTCACTCTTCCAATACTAACCTGCGTGTTGAAGTAACATAGAACACTCCAACTAGTCTCCTACTCCTCAGAGATTATACTGCAAAAGCTTGATTCTTAATCATACTGCTGCCTGAAACCCTTACACACCACAGTTTCAAACATTCACATTCACTAGGACCGCTGCTGAGAGTCACCCACTCTGGCTGGCCCCCGAATATAATCAACTCCAAGGCTCTTCTAGCACTGAGTCACTTCCCTTACAACTTGCTTATGCCTTAAGCACAAATTCTAAATTTTCCGAAGCCTAGCCCTGGTCAAATAGGACCAACTTCGCACATTTTTATCGAATGCCATACTCAATTACCGTTTTACTCCCTTCTCTTAGTGGTAACAAGTTGTCAATACACTGACAATTCGCAATCCCATGAGGGCACAATCCTACGACCCAACCGCAGGTGGTGGGACTCCCCCACTTAGCCCGAAGCTACTTCTTGCACCGCTATAGTCCCTGCTGAGATCCTTTTCTCCTTCGATGACATGACATTGTCCCACCAATCCATCCAATTCTTCTGAATCCTCCTGTTAGCCTCCCTTAAATATTTGAATTTTCTAACACCATTCATACATTCTACCTCCTACCGACTAGCCACTAGGACTCCGCATAGAACTTACCATCCCTACAACCGCTAACCTACTCACAGAAGACAACCCACCCGAGGAAACTAGCCAACTGACACCTACCATTATGCTATGATTCTCACTTTCTACAATATCAAGACCCCCATCCTAAGCCTGTATCCATTTACCAACCTTACAAATTCGTCCGCCCTTCCTGGATATCTACTAAATGCGCTACCACATCTTCGGATTCATCACTAAGCTGCCGCTCTCCCACTTTTCCCAACTCATTCCCTTAAGTGCTACCTGACTTCCTTTCCTTACACTTGATCTTTTAGAATTCGCACCACCGCCTAGCACTTCTCACGTATCGTCCTTCATCGTATGATGCCCTCCTGCTGCCTCAATTTAATACTGTCCTCCGTAGCTCTTAAACCAACATATCATCACAACTTTAAGTCTTTACGAAGATTACCTTCCTCGAATCGCCTTCATTTTCAATACTTAGCTAGTACTGAAACTCTGCACCTCACGGCCTCTGCCAACCGCATTCTTCAATACTTCTTCACAATACTCTGACCCCGAGCAACCGAAGAAACCATAGCACCGACAAACTTAATACATTCCATTCGATCCATGACGACGATATTTTATTACAGGTGTGCGCTCCATTTTACTCGACAGCACCAATCCTCACTATTTTATAAGCGCAAAATCTGATCATTTATAATCCAAATGTTTTTCCTCCGACGAAACAAAAATACTAAAATTCCGGAATCACACTCAGAGAAGACCTCCCTTCAAACCGCTCATCACCCTAACACATGGGCAACCGTTCTACCCTTGTATCAACATCGCGCCATAACCAATCAAAACATCATCACTATCCTAGCATAGCCTCAAGGCTCTCAGAAACGCAGCTAATGAGCTGAAATAACATCATATTCTTCTGCAGGGCGATAACAATAGTCCATTTGACTATGCATGAAGAACATCACGCACTGCATCTTTAGCCCCATTACAATTCCTCAAACTCTCGATTATAGGAAGCGCTTCGCGACATATAAGATTGAGTAGGAAGAAACATAGGCATAAGCCTTAAAGGAATCAAGTCGCACGATGAGGAATCAAGAAGGGAAGTACTCCTAACAGCCCTGTAGCCTCCCGAAGATAAGTACAGACGTCTCCGTACCGATCCGCAGGACTCTACTAGACTTGCTCATGACTCGTGAAACCTACGGGAACATAGGGCTTTGATACTACGTTGTCACGACCCAAAACCTATGGGTTGGGATGGCGCCGGACACCACTTTCAGGCAAGCCAACCCCTTAATCAGTTGAAATACTTTCCTGTTTAACAATTTCGAAATCGTTGCCTTTATTGCATTTCATAATCAAATAAATAATTTTTTGTAAATTAAACACGACAAGAAATCTATTTAATTCAATAAAACAAGACTCACACATCCCTAGAACCCGGTGACATAAGTACATGAGTAGTTTCTAAGAATTTATACAATTATACAACTCTTGTCCGAGAAATAAATGGGACAAAGGCAATAGATATAAAATGTAGTTACACAGAAGGGAGACTCCGGCAGCTGTGGAATACCTCTGGATGAATGTAGCCCGTATAAGTCCCCAAATCGATCACTGCACTATAAAGGTACCTGTGCAAAAAAATGCACAGAAAGTGTAGCATGAGTACATATACATATATATGTACCCAGTGAGTATCCCGTCTAAACTCGAAGAAGTAGTGACGAGAGGTCAACTAGATACTCACTAAGGTCCAACAACATAATATAGAACAAGATAAGGCTAAAGCAAAAGGCATGCGAAACAGTAAACAACAAGTATTAACACAAGTAAGAGCACCAAGTACCAATTCCTTTTATTCAACAATACCTTGCCAATGTTGTCATGTGTGAACCAGACTCAAGTGTACATATACCGACACGGAAAAGACAATCGGCCGGAGTTATAGGGTAGGTCATAAGGACTGAGGTCATAAGCTCCCCACGATCGCGAATCATACCTGCGACTCGTGTGCTGACTCGATAATAGTAATAAGCTCCCCACGATCGCGAATCATACATGCGACTCTTGTGCTGACTCAATAATAATAATAAGCTCCCCATGATCACGAATCATACCTGCGAATCGTGTGCTGACTCGATAATAATAATAAGCTCCCCATGATCGCGAATCATACCTGCGACTCGTGTGCTGACTCGATAATAATAATAATCTCCCCACGATCGCGAATCATACCTGAGACTCGTGTGCTGACTCGATAATAATAATATTTACATATAGGTACCTACGGGAACCGACTCGACCATGAACTCAACAGGATTGTTTCAATATCATATAACTGATAGCCATTTAGGATTTACATCTTCATATGTTTACCTTTCCCATTTCATTTTAACAATAAACACAATTTATAATACATACAATGGTTCAAATAAGACACGAAATGGCATGCTCGTGGGTCCTACGGCTACCCGACATAGCAATATAGTCGCCACGTACGGACTCTCGTTACTTGGTACGTACGCGGCCCCCTCAACATGTACACATAGCAAACAAGGGAACCTATGGGGACATTTCCCCCTTACAAGTTTGGAAAGGATACTCACCTCGCTCCGAAGATTCATCACCGGCTTCCAAGCCTCTACGACGACTAAAAATGGATGCGCACGCTCCCAAACTATCCAAATAACGATAATTCAATGAAAATATACTCAATAGATCATAACCAATTCAAATTACAAAGTTCCTCAGCCCGGCTCACTGAAATGACCAAAATGCCCTAGGGCCCACATGCCCGAACCTCGAAATTTCTAGAAGAAAATCTCAACCCGAAGATTTACTAATTCAATTACACATTTTACTCAGTTAATCATGCTCAATTCGTGGCTAAAATCCAAAATTTCAAATTCTAGGTTTCTTCAAAATTTTCCTCATATTTTCCCTAATTTTCATGTTCTAATCCATGTAATAATCTTGTATCTAACTTGAAATGAGTAGGAGTAACTTAACTTAACATAGATGACGAAAATCCTCTCTTGAAGCTCTCAAAAAATCGTCCATGGCTTTGAAAAATGAGAGAGAAATGCCAAAATCCCATTTTAATCAACACTGCCCAGCATAGGCCTTCTCTGCGATCGCACAGGCCTTCTCTGCGATCGCACAGGCCATCCAGGACCCTCCTTCGGGATCGCACCAACAGACCTGCGGTCGCACAAGTCATCTCCAGCAACCTCACTCGTTCTCTTCTGCGAACGCAGTAGCAGGCCTGCGATCGCACTGCTTTGCCTAGACCTTCTCCGCGATCGCACACAAGGGACCGCGATTGCATAACACAAACTCGCCCCCTTCACCTTTCTTCTTCATGCTCGCACTGCTGAGGCTGCGATCGCATAGAACACCAGCAGATCCAGAAACCAGCAACAACAAATTCACTCTGAATTGTCCCGAAACCACCCAGAAACACACCCGAGGCCCCTGGGACCCCGTCCAAACACACGACTTAGTCCCTTAACATTCCACGAACTTGCTCGAGGCTTCAAATAACGTCAAACAACGCCGAAAATACGAATCGCGCAAGAATCCAACTCTATGAACTTTGAAAATTCCAGCTTCCACATTTGATGTCGAAACTGATCAAACCACGTCCGATTGACCTCAAATTTTGCAGGCAAGTCATATTCAACATTACAGACCTGCTCCAACTTCCGGAATTGCATTTCGACCCCGATATCAAAATTTCCATTTTCGGTCGAATTCTTCAAAAACTTTCAGTTTTCTATCTTTAGCCAAATGACCTTAAATTGACTTCCGGATATTCGAATTCACTTCCGATCGTGCTCCCAACTCCAAAATCACCATACGGAGCTATTCCCAGACTCAGAATCCCAAACGAACATCAGTATCATTGAAATGTACTTCAAGTCAAACTTAGGAAATTTCCCTAAAATACTGACTTTCCCCAATATACGCTGAACTGCTCCCGAGTTATCCAAAACTCGTTCCGGATATACGCCCAAGTCTGAAATCATCATACGAACCTGCTGGAACCTTCAGGTCCTGATTCCGAGGTTGTTTACTCAGAATCCCAGCCTTACTCGATTTCTTCAACTTAAGACTTCTGAAATGAGACTTTTCCTTTAAATTCAACTCCGATCTTCCTGAATTTCAATTTCGACCATATGCACAAGTCAATATACCTTAAATGAAGTTGTTCGTGACTCCCAACTGCTGAACGATGCGTTGTATCTCAAAACAACCGGTCGGGTCATTACAGGGAACCACCGTGGTGTGCTCATACTACTCTTCTGTGCACTTTTGTTTTGCATAGATCAGGGTATTTACTGTTGCCACCTATGTGGATCTTTGCTGAGGAGACTCAAGGTAAACTTGCTTCTGCGTTCACAGGCTTCAGGGTCACCTTCCTGTTATTTCAACTGTACTTACTCTTTCTAGACAGTTGTACTTAGATTGCGTAGAAAGAATTCATATAGCTTATGACTTGTATTTACCAGGTTTTGGGAATTTGTAAACTTAGTCAAGATTTCTATTATCGAGATTGTTAAAGCTCCTTTATTATTGTTATTTTGATCTGATGTTAGGCTTACCTAGTCCCTAAGACTAGGTGCCGTCACGGTACCCAACAGAGGGAAATTTGGGTCGTGACAAAACCCTAGTTTTAGGAAAATGAAACCTCGTTCAAAAATCAGAGGTTTTTCATAAGAGAACACATGAAATAGGTTTAGCTCGTCTCAGATCTGTGAAGATCTGAGAAGACGAAATTAGGGTTTTGAAGAAATAACCCAGAGATGAGAATACCAGCTTAGAAACCATGAGTTTAGCTGAAAGATAGGAAGATCTTTTTGGAGATCGAGCCATGAAGTCCCGAGACAGGTGAGAATAGGCCAAAGGTGTGAGAGAATGGACCCTGGTCTCTTGAGGACCTTAGAGACAGCAATATTGGCGTAAGGGAGCCATGAGAGGCCTGGGAGTGGTGAGGAACCACCATGATCGACGACATAAGAGGCGGCCGGAGGAGATGAACAGACCTCATCAGAGGTGGAGAGACCATAAGTCTCTAGAGAGAACTAGAGAGATAGAGAGAGAGTATGAGAGGGGGGAAATGAGAGACGGGGGGAGGTCGTTAGGGTTTAATTTAGGAAAGTCTAATCTAGACTGTTGATCAGATTTGATCAACGGTCGAGATTGAGTCATAGGTTGGGCCGGATATTGTAGTGTAGGTTTGGGCTTGGGTATTGGGTTAATTAATTGGGTACGGATCATGAGAGGCCTGGGAGTGGTGAGGCCTGGGATCATGAGAGGCCTGGGCCTGGGAGTGTAGCCATGAGAGGCCTGGGAGTGGTGAGGAACCACCATGATCGACGACATAAGAGGCGGTCGGAGGAGATGAACAGACCTCATCAGAGGTGGAGAGACCAGAAGTCTCTAGAGAGAACTAGAGAGATAGAGAGAGAGTGTGAGAGGGGGGGAAATGAGAGACGGGGGGAGGTCGTTAGGGTTTAATTTAGGAAAGTCTAATCTAGACTGTTGATCAGATTTGATCAACGGTCGAGATTGAGTCATAGGTTGGGCCGGATATTGTAGTGTAGGTTTGGGCTTGGGTATTGGGTTAATTAATTGGGTACGGATCAGATTTAATTGGGGCTAGAATTTAAATAAAAAATGGAAGCTGTTAAATACACAATTAAAATGTTAAATGCTTAATTAAAATTAATTAAAAATAACTAATAATTAAAAAAAGAAATTGATGATTAAGAAATTAAATAAAAATATTTAATCAGTATTTAAAAATATAAATGACTAATTATTAAATAGCAATAGCCTTAAACATATGGCTAGGCTATAATTGCAAAATTATTACAATTATAGTCAAAAAAGTGCCAATTTGACCAATTGTGAAATAATTTAATCTTAATAAGACCAAAAATAATATATTAAGTCAAGAAATGTCTTTGAAATCATTTGTAATTAATTATTAGAGATAAAAATACTGGATAAATTAGAAATAAATTAATAAGAATATGAGAAAATTATGAAAAAATACCAATTGTTATGGAACTTGATTTTGAAGGTATATATGCAACTTTAAAAATAGTTTGAGGAAAAATTGGGTATCAACAATAATTACTGCACATGAATTTATTTGGACCCACTAGAACTGCCAGCATTGGAGGAAAACAATATGCTTTTATTATTGTTGATGACTACTCACGTTTTACATGAGTGATTTTTCTATATCATAAAGATGAAGCCTTGATTTGTTTTTTTAAAATTTTCTACAAAAGGATTTAAAGAGAAAAAGGATATCTCATTTAAACTATTCAAAGAGACCATGGAGGCAAATCTGAAAGCAAGTCTTTTGAAGAATTCTGCAATGATCAAAGATATACTCACAACTTCTCAACTCCAAGATCACCCCAAATGGAGTAGTTAAACGCAAAAACAGAACTTCGCAAGATATGGCCATAACAATATTATTGGAACGCTTGTTGCCAAATCACTTTTGGGAACAAGTAGTTAGCAAAACTTGTCATATCCTCGATAGATGTCTCATAAGACCTATTCTAAATAAAACTCCATATGATCTATGGAAAGGTAAAATACCCAATCAAGGTTATTTTTATTTGTTCTAAAAGACCCAATCAAGGTTATTTTCATTTGTTCGGAAGCAAATGCTTCATTCACAACAATGGTAAGGACAATCCTGAAATTTGATCCAAGGAGTGATGGAGGTATTTGTTACACCCCATGTTTTTGTTACGCCATAAATAAAATTTGTGAAGGTGAGAGAGTAAGCAAATCGAAGAAAGAGAGTTTCGTCGAAGTTTGTCAATTTGGATAAAATATGGTCCGAGCTATAGTACCGGGTATTTATGGACGAATGTCATACAAGGTACCACATGACCATGATAGTGAGGTGTATAAAGTATGTTAAAAGTGAGTAGTATTTTAAGTAATTTGAGATAATTCTTAATTATATGGGTAATTGATTAATTATTGGATTAGTGGGGGATTAATAAGTTGATTAGGGAAATGGGTGGATTTTGGATAAGTGTAACACCCCCCCCCCCCAAACGTGGCAGCCAAAGAGGCATTAATAATGACTCTTAACTCTCATTACATGGTGGCATTTTAAGAGAATATTTGTGGCTTAGTCATCCCCTAAAGTGGGGCCCACAACCAAAAGTGTTAAGACAATATTGCTACATCATTATTTCCTACATCATCATTATGAAGAATGGAGATGTGTCTGATAGTTATGGAGAATGGAGGCATTCTCAAAATGAATTCATATTCCTACAACATTATTATGGAGGTTATGTGCTAGTAACAGAGGCATTCAGAAAATGAAATGGACTTTAATTCACAACATAGAATTGACTTTAACTCTCGAAAATCAGATTCTCAACATGAATTCATATAAAATTTCATAACGATACAACAACGTGATGTTTGCGATTCTAAGGAAGTACGGTGCAATCTTTCTCATGAATATCATACGGATTTTCCCTACTTCGATGCGCTGTTACATGTTTTGTCACAATTGATGTGTGTTTGAGGGATTGTCAAGATAATCGGCTCAGGTATGTTAAGGATATTCTTTCTTTCTTTTTGGCATGATCTATACGACACGAACGAAGCGAGCAAATGTACAACTTCCATAAATGACTCCATTCATAGAAATGCTAGAGATGCTTATGTTCTTGATTCCCCATGTGTCCTATTATTCTATAATATGTTCATGGGTCTTAGAAAATACGTAAGTTGATAAAGTTTACTTTATGATATTAGTCAAAGACATAATGGTCTTATGATACTCCGAAATATTTTATTGACGTACTTTTCATCTGTTGCATTCATTTATACATATACATTGACCCATAACCATATGGTGTTATATACGCGTATAGATGTATATATATGTATATGGGGTATAGGAAAAGGTTATGGCATTATATACGCACCACTACCTGATCAACTGGTATACGTTGATGATTTTTCCCACAGTCGCCGAGATGATATGATGGGATGCCCTCAGAGGCTTGATGATGTTATGAACACATGTACCCTATGCACGGAATGACATTCATACGCATAGGCATGACATAATAAGTATTTCATAATTTATAGAGTTATACTGACTTACCGGTCGAGTCATTTACTCCATGTTTCTTACATGTCTTTTATATACTTATTTATGTGCCTTACATACTCGGTACAATATTTGTACTAACGTCCTTTTGTTGGGGATGCTGCATTCATGCCTGCAGGTATAGCAATAAGTTTGACGAGCCCTCATAGTAGACGAGGTTAGCATTCAGAAAAGGATCGGTAAGACTCCACCTCATTCGGAGTGCAGCCGAGTCTATGAGTCATCATGTCAGAATTTTGCTACAGACTTATGGGTAAGCCAGTACCCTGTCCCATTTGATGTCAAATACTCTTATAGGCTTCGTAGACAGAGGTTCATTTTGTACAGTATGTCAGATCCTTGACGGCCCATATGTATTCATGTTTTAAGAAAGATGGTTCATTGATACAGTGTTTTCCCACTTATACTTATACATTATGAGTTGTCGCTATGTTGGTCCAATTAGCAATGATAGTACGATAAGAGTATAAATTACGTTGGTACGCGGTTGAGTAAGGCATCGGGTGCCTGTTACGGTCCTCCGATTTGGGTCGTGACAAAAGTTTTATCAGAGCAGTTTTGTCCTAGGGAGTCTACATGCCATGTCAAGTAGAGTCTTATTTATGGGTGTGTTGTGCACCACACTTATAAGCAGGAGGCTATGAGGCATTTAGGATTTTCACTCTTTCTTCTTACTCTAGATCGTATGATAGAGCTCACTTATAAGAATTTAAACTCCTAACTCATATTCGTGATAAGACGATACCTACATCCAGAAAGACAATTGGTAAGATATTGAATGTGGTTATGAAAGAGTTAAGTTAGAGGAACTCGATTTTGCATCATGATTATGATGAGTAAATGTAAGGTCTTCAGTAGATCATGTGCGTACTAAGATGTGTAAGCCTCTTGGTAAGGAGCCTTAAGGAAAGAATATATATCCACCCCTACGGTGAAAGGCAATGAGAGATCCAGAAGATAGATACTCGTTTGAACAAGTAAAAGAAGCAAGATGAAGAAGGGTACGAGACGCCCAGTTATGAAGATTATTAGTATTTACAATTCGGATAGAGGAATATAAGCCTTTTGAGTTACCTTCAACAATAATATAGGTATGTACAATTGGCCACACCCATCTCATTTATGCCCTATGGGGGCTAACAGAAGTAGTATAAGATAAGGACGGATATCAGGATCCGGCTGGGGTTAGAGTGAATGGATTGTTTGCGTTAGTTGACATTTTTGAAGGATATTGAAAATGTGCTAATAGATCTCCTTGTGAGGCTCCCAGATGGTGCACTCAAAAATAGTACAGCTAGATATAAGTACTACAAAGATAGGCACTGGAATATTGAAGGGATAAATATTACCTTAGTATGGATCCCGTCCCTAGTAGAGAGAGAGTTTTAGGAAACCCGAAGAGCCAATGAATGGAGCAAGGGGATCTAAAAGCAAAGGAATGTCTTGTTCGAGTTTTCAGAATAAAGTGATAGACATAAATATTAGGAGGGAAATAAGAAGAGAGATAGTGAAGTATTATGAGTAAGATGTGATACATGGATGACAATGGTAGATCAAAAAGATGACAATATTACAAAGTCTATAGTCAAGTGAAGGAAAAGACGAGAGGTGACAGGACTCGAGACAACAAAAGAATATAGGAAAAGTCATATCCTCATTTTGAAAAATAAGTTCGTGACTCTAACGGATTACCAAAAGGAAAAGTTAGACCCAGAATAATAGAAATCAGTATGGACTGATGAACAAGATAAACTAGACATGAATTAGGGACTGAGTGATTTGATAATAGTCGGTATCGTGAGAATTTCAGATTTCGTTCCGGCAATAATAGAATGGATAGCAGAAGAATATTCATGAGAAATTCAGAGTGTGGTCATTCAGGAAGAAGCTTCCCTAAAGAAATCAATGTGAGCAATGTTAAGCATAAGGGATTGTATGTGCGAGTTATACTAAATGTCACCCTCGCGAGTAAGGAATTTTGTTATCTTTGATGCAGAAGGATTGTCGCAAGGCGAGTAAGGGTCATCGATGATGTGAAAAGACACCAAAGATGAAAAGGTAAAACATCTATAGGTATATCATCATGGCTCCAACTCTTAGTACTCCCCTAAAGGGGGGAATATGGAATGATGTGGCATTAAGTCAGAATCCTATAGATATCAAAATCCTATAGATATTCTACGATTCTAGAATATTATGCAAGCACGACGTCAAGGAAAGGAAGTAAGGGTTCCTGCCCAGAATGTTATTGATAAATAAGGAGCCAGTGCAAGATGTAAGTTAGACAAAGGAAATAACCCAAGAAAGATTACGCAGAATATTTATAAGAGAATGGGCCAACAAGTAGTTAGCAATTGATTCAGGAAGAGCCTAGTTATGGCTAGACATGAGGTTACAGATAAATCAACACATCGTTCAAGATAAACATAGTAAACCCCAATATAGTGAATTCAGCTGTCACGACCCAAAACTGGTCCAGGTCGTGATGGCGCCTAACGGCGAGGTTAGGCAAGCCA
>MDKH01162743.1:0-12015 GCA_005239495.1 Nicotiana undulata | reverse complement strand
GATACACTGGTGTGAACCAAGCTTACTCAATAAGGGCCTATGGGTTAGAAGTGGTGAATGAGGTTAAGTCAATTGTGGTTATTGGGTTGAATAAAATGTTGGAGTATTTTATTTGGGATCTAGGCCCATTTAGCAAAAAATTAAAAGGGGACTAGGGGTTAGTAATAAAGATTATGCATATTGTGATGAAAAATGTTTGTTCCCCTCAACCCCTTTCTTATAGTCTAGACTTCTCATCTCCCTTCTTCTAATTGTGCGTCTTCTCCTACAACTAACTCAATTCCTGTAATTCCTTCATTAACCTGCAATTTTAGTGTTAGTTAGGTTACTAGTAATTGTAATAGAGTGTTAGTTCTTATCAATATACATTTTGGTTGTAGTATACGTTACATTGGTGCTTTCATCCATCGGACTCCAACAACATCGATGTTTCTACCTAGATTTAGTGGCGAAGGCAACCCGGAGAGCTGGATTTTCCGAGCAGAGTTATACTTCACAAACCTTGGCTTCTCCAAGAAGGATTGATTGACTCTTCCTTCCTTCTACTTAGAAGGCGATGCCCTTGCGTGGTTCAATTTGTTATTTCGCAACAACCAATTCTATGATTGGAACCATTCAAGGTGAAATTTCTTTTGTATTTTAAGCAGCGGACCTTCCTTGATTCTGTGAGAATGGCAGATGCTTCCCGAGCTTGTGTTAACTACTTGAGTTGTTCTACAGTGGTTCCACCAACGACTTATGTATCTATTGCTCAAAGCCGTATTCCAACCCGTTATGAGTCTACATCTACTCAATTACCCGAAATTCATGAATCCAGCGCTCGTCTAGTTGATGAAAACAAGTATGTGACAGTCGTAGATGACGTGTTTTATGAAAATCCCCACATTCATGAAACTGCTATGCATTCTCAAGTTTCAATGGATGAAGTACGATTAGTTCCTCCGGTTGTACAGAATTATTATAACGACCCAGCCGGTCATTCCGTAGAATCTGCATTATTATTACCATTTTTTCCTTGTCATGCATTGGTTATATTGTTCATGGTGTGTTTGAGTCGGTTGGCTCGGGTTCGGAATGGTTGTAGTGAGAATTGAGACACTTAGTCTATAAAAGTAGCCTTATTGTTGGAAAATTCAACTGGGAGTTGACTTATTGGTAAACGATCTCGGAATGCGGATTTTATGGCTCGGGTAGATTCGTTAGGTGATTTGGGACTTAGGAGTGTGTTCATACTGTATTTTCGATGTTCGGTGTAGAATTAGGCTTGAATTGGCGAAAGTTAGTTTTTGACAATTTTTGGTCGGCAGTGAAAAATAGGCTATCGAGGTCGAAATGGAATTTTGATAGTTGGACCAGGTTCGTAATGTCATTTTGGATATGCGTGCAAATTTTCAAGTCAATTGGAGGTGATTTGGATGGTTTTGACATCGTTGGTGGAATTTAGGAATTTCAAAGTTCATAAGCTTGTATTCGATGTGTTTTTGGTGTTTTTGGCGTTTTGAAGGCTCGACTAAGTTTGAATGAGGGTATGTGATGTGTTGGTATGTTTAGTTGGGGTCCCGAGGGGCTCGGGATGGTTTTGAGTGGTCAACGGGGAGTTTTGAATGTTTTTGTTGTTGCAGACATTGTTGGTGATGTTATTTCCGCACCAGCGGATATTGGACCGCAGGTGTGAGCCGCAGAAGGGTCCAGGGAGGTCGTAGGTGAGGTTGAGGCCCATGTGGGGGACAACCGCAGAATCGGTTGGTTGAGCGCATCTGCGGGACAACAGGTGCGACACCTGGGCCGCAGATGCGAGATTGGACGGTTTAATAGAAAACCGCAAGTGCGGTTGTGTTGAGCGCATGTCAGAGGTATTGGACCGCAGGTGCGAAAATCCTGGGCAGAAAGTATATAAAGTGGACTTAACGAATTTTGGTCTTCACTTCACCATTTTCATACGGGTTTTCAAGCTTTTGGATGGGTTTTGAAGAGGGAGACCATAGTTCTTCATTAAGGTAAGGTGTTTGGACTTCATTGCTCGATTGTATGTGATTAAAGACCTAATTAGTGGTGTTAATTTGGAAAAACCAGTGTAAAAGAGGTAATTAGGGCTTGAGATTAAGGGACTTTCTAACGGTGATTTGAGGGGTCATTTGGACTCCGATTTAAGTGTTCTTGATATGTATGGACTCGTGAGAGGATGAGGATCGTATTGGTGTAAATGTTATCGAGTTTCGAGACGTGCGACAGGGGGTTGGGTTTGGCCAATTTCGGGAATTGTGCCTAGTTATGATATTTTTCGATTGGGTTTCATCTCCCTAGCTTATTTTGATGTGATAAATCTGATTTTGATAGATGCGGATTTGGGAGTCAATTTGAGGGGCAAGAGTGTTGCGGAGTAGCTTTTTGGAATGTTTTAAGGTAAGTAACGATTGTAACTATGAACCTGAGGGTATGAAACCCCGGTAATTTACATTGTTTTGATAAATGAGGTGAGGCACATGCTAGGTGACGAGCGTGTGGCGTGCACCTATAGTGATTGAGACTTGGTCCGTCCCGTAGCGACTATTAAGTCGTGTATTCGATTTGAAATTGTACGATATCCTGTATTTTGGCACTTATTACTTGTTTATGGGTTGTAAGCCATGTTTGGGACCTTGTGCCGACCTGTTTAGACTTCGGAATTACTTTTGCACTATTCACGCACTGTCCTGATAGAACAATTGCGAACTCAGTCATGTTTTCTACTTATTTTGATTTCACTGTTATTATCACTGTTTTGAAACTCTGAGAGGTATTTTGGGGGCTAAGTCCCGGGAGTGGAGATGAGTTTCCCGAGTGGCTTAAGACGATGACTGAGTGAGGCCGAGAGTCGAGTATGTGAGGATATGTATATTGGATCGGGCTACACGCCGTAGCATATATATATATATATATATATATATTGGTTTGGGTTGCACACCGCAGCAACATATTGCTTGTGCTGTAAGAGCCCCTCCGGAGTCTGTACACCCCCAAGTGAGCAGAATCGACTACTATATGGATCGGGTTGCACGCCGCAGCGTATTATATGTGGATCGGGCTGTGCGCCGAAGAAATATATGTTATATATATATATATGTACTGGATCGGGTTGCACGATGCAACAATTGAGTGGATATCTGGTACTTGTTGAGTGAGAGTGCTTAGTGAGAGCATGGCATACTGATAGTGAGATATGAGTGACTGAGATACCTTGAGATGAGTGATATTGGGCCTGAAGGGTGGATAACATTGTGCATTTTACTATTTTCTCACTTTTCCTTATACTGAGTTTCCTAACAAAAGTTGAACTCTTGTTTTACAAAAATATGTTTTTATAAATGCTCGTCACTGCACTCAAGTTTTTAGTTACTTTGGTTACTTACTGAGTTGGCGTACTCACGTTACCCCATGCACCCCTTTGTGCATATCCAGGTACCGAACCATCTCACTAGTATCTCCTGACTTGCTTGGATTTCTGCTCGAGGATCGAAGTAGCTACTCAACGTCTACAACAGGCCTCCTTTCCTTCTTATTCTTTTACTTGATGTTCCTTTAGAATTATATTAGAGACAGAGTTGCATTTGGTACATTGTATTTTCATCTTAGATGCTCATGACAGTTGACTCCCGAGGTCTGGGGCGGTTTTGGTGGTTTGATTCTATTATTTTTCCTGTTGAGATTGTCTAAAAGCGGATCTTTATCAATTTATGATTTGAAATTTTATAAAATAGACAACGATTGTTTTCACTGTGTTAAAGGGCTAAACTAGTTTCACGTTAGGCGCCATCACGGCCTTTAGCAATTTAGGGTCGTGACAAGTTGGTATCAGAGCTCTAGATTACCTAGGACTCAATGGTCATGAGCAGGTTTAGTAGAGTCTTGCGGATCGGTACGGAGATGTCTGTACTTATCTTCGAGAGGCTACAGAACTCTTAGGAAACATCTCATCTTCTTGATATTTTGTCGTGCTATTCCATTGATTCTTGAAATCTAAAGTCTTGTTGTTTCATTCTCTCACAGATGGTGAGGACACGCGCTGCTGATGAGGGTGACCAGACACCAGCTAGACCAATAAGAGGTCGGGGCCGTGGTCGAGGCTGTGGAAGGGGTAAGGGACCAGCCGGAATAGTACCAGTTGATCCCCCTACTATCCAGGATCGTGTTCCCGCCGCAGGTATTCCAGCGTGTCAAGCTCAGGCACCAACAATGTCCATCGTTATTATGGGTCTTCAAGAGACCCTGGCTCAGATATTGAGAGTATGTACTAGCTTGGCTCAGGCAGTTGTTGTGTCTACTACTGCCGCTACATCTTAGGCCGGGGGAGGCACACAGACTCCAGATGCCCGGACACCTGAGTAGGTTGTACAGGGCCTTCAGACACCGGGGCCAGCCCCAGCCCAGCCGGTTGCTCCAGTTCATGACTATGTTGTCCCAGCTATGCCAGAGGATGAGTAGCGTAGGCTGGAGAGGTTCAGTAGACTTCAGCCTTCGACTTTCAGCGGCGCAGAGGGTGAGGATGCCCAGGGTTTTCTGGATAAGTGTCAGAGGAAACTTCGTACAGTTGGGATTCTGGAGACCAGTAAGGTCTCATTTGCTACATTTCAGTTTTCTGGTGCCGCTTTCACCTGGTGAGAGTCCTTTGAGAGGCGTAGGCCTATTGGTTCAACACAGCTTACACGGCAGCAGTTCTCCACGATCTTTTTGGAGAAGTATGTTCCTCAGTCCCACAGAGAGAAGCAGCGCAGGCAGTTTGAGCAGATACGCCAGGGAGAGCTAACTGTTACACAATATGAGTTGTGGTTTTCTTAGTTGGCTCGGCATGTGTCTAAGTTAGTCCTTACGTATAGGGAGAGGATCAGGAGTTTTGTAGATGGTCTCACTTACCAGCTCCGTATTTTGATGACCAGGGAGAGAGTGTCTGGAGCTACATTAGAACAGGTTTTTGACATTGCTCGGGATATTGAGTCGGTTTGGAGACAGGAGCGAGAGGAAAGGGAGGCCAAGAGGCCTTGGGGATCAGGTAGCTTCAGTGGTGCCCCTTCCAAAGGGCAGTTCCATCACAACAGAGGTCGCCTATTTAGACCTCCTCAGCCAGTTCGCCCGCTTATAGCGACGCATCATCGGGACAGGGTCCCCGTGGTTCTCATCTAGGCTGCTCACCGTTCTGTGCTCTCCCAGCTAAGAGTTTATCGTGGGCACCGTCTATTCGGGGTTCCTCCTTTCAGGGTTCTTCGTTACTCTGGCTCCAGGGGTTCCCTTTAGTCTCTGTCTCTTGCACCGGGGAGTTGCTATTGGTGTGGAGAGTTCGGGAACATGAGGAGGCAGTGCCCTCATATTATTGGAGGTCCATCTAAGTGTAGGAGCCAGCCTTCGACATCACGTCCCGTCACTTCACCACCCACCTAGGTAGCCAGAGGTGGTGGACAGTCAGCTAAAGGCCACCCTAGAGGGGGAGGTCAGCGACGTATCTATGCACTCCCAGCTAGGCCTAATTCTATGGCCTCCGATGCGGTGATCACAGGTATTATCTCACTCTGTCACAGAGATGTTTTGGCTTTATTTTACCCTGGTTCCACATATTCTTGTGTTTCTCATAGTTTGCTCACTTTCTAGATATGCCCCGTGAGTCTTTAGTTACGTCTGTTCACGTGTCGACTCCGGTGGGCGATATTATTGTTGTGGACCGTGTGTATCGTCGTGTGTGGTGTTTATTGGGGGTCAGGAGACCCGACTGGACTTGTTATTACTCAGCATGGTTGATTTTGATGTGATACTGGGCATGGATTGGTTATCCTCATGTCATGCTATTCTTTATTGTCACGCTAAGATCGTGACCCTGGCTATGCCCGGAGTTCCGAGAGTTGAGTGTAGAGGGTCTATTGAGTATGTGCCTAGCAGGGTGATTTCCTACTTGAAGGCCCATCGTATGGTTGGGAAGGGATGTGAATCTTATCTGGCTTTTGTGAGGGATGTTAGTGGTGAGACTCCTTCTATTGATTTTGTTCCCGTTGTCGCGCCCCTTTTTTCCATCGCACGGTTCAGGTACGGAGAGATTGGGTTTATGACATTTTGGACAACTCCTTAAAGGAAAGGTTTAAGGAAGAGTCGCCACCTAACGCTTTTAATGGTGCGTTAGGGCACCTATAATTGATAACTCATAAACTAGTTTGCATTACCAGAGATTGGGTAAGGGCTTGAAATTATCCTAAGGGGAAGGTGTTAGGCACCCCTTAAGATCCACAATTGTGGGTCCCAGCCAAGAAATTTTGTGAATTTGGACGACGAACAAGTAGCAAGTAAGGTTCATATAAGAGGGCATTTCAAACAAGTGTGAAAATCTTTAAAGGTTTTGGAAAAAACATTAGAATAAACATTTCAAAACAACTGTCCTAGGTTTAAAGTAATACGGATCACATCAATGCAATACCCGGTATGTCACTTCCTCAAAGAGGCGGCTACACGTGGTATTAGCGCACCGGTCATCATACCGGTATTCTACCCTTCCCACCCCATAAAAGGTTATTTAAAATGCATGTGTTGGTCACGAATGCATATTGCGTGCTATTATCCGTCTCGTCCTATCAGTACTAGAGGGTATTTAGGACTACTAATTCTACAAGGTGAGTACTAGGCTGAATTCCTATGTTTGAAAGGATGAAATTCTAAGCGACATGTAAAACAAATAGGACTATGGATATGGGGAACACATAAGGGCATATAAAGGGCTCATAGATAAACACATAAGTAGCACGTCTAAAACAAAATCAAAGTCTCAAAACAGAATTTAAAACAGGGATTTTGAGTTGGAAAACCGTAGGCTTTAGCAGTTTTGGTAAAAAGGAATGCCTTTGAAAACTCAGTAATGCAACGGGAAATAGAGGACATAATAATTTTCGGAAAAGAATGAATGAGTTCGGAGATCCAGTAATTTAGATATAGAAGCAGGATATTAGAAACACACATCAGTTTAGAAGAAATCCTCAGTAATATCATGATTTAAATAACAGAGTGATTGAAAGAGAAGGCAAGTGACTTCAAAAATCTAGCAGTTTAAACACAATGGGAGTTGGTAGTTTAATGAAAATAGTAGGCTATTTCAGAAACCCAATGAAGTTGAAAATAAAGCAAGAATTTTAAAAGACAGAGTGATTTCAGAAAAAAGGTAAACTGACTCTGAAAACCAGTAGTTTCAAAACCAATAGAGAAGGACTCTAATAATGTTCAGTAGAGAGTAAACAAATACATGACTTCAAGAATCAGTATTTTGAAAAATAGAGTAGAAGTTTTAGAGTAAAATAGGGTGAACTTTTAGAAAGGGATAAAAACAAGAGTGAAGCAACAAAGTTTTAAAGATTTCAAAAGAAGACTAATTAATTCTAATACCAGCCAAGTGTAACACAATTGATTTTGGTTTTAGCACGTATTAGGCCTAAGGTTTGCCTAGGCGTGTGTATACATTGCCTATTTATTTTATAGGGCGAACATGCATATTTAGTTCTGATTTTAAGAGAGATAAATGATGATACATTTGGCGAAAAACGTTTCAACCAATTAATCACATTTTTGGCAAAATTATTAGATTAGGTACATGTTAACTAGACGTTCAACAGAGTATAATTGAAAACAGACATGCTGAAAGAAAAGTCCTAAGGAACATGATATCTAATGCATATGGGAATACCTAAAAGACATGGTTTCTAAATGTCATGCTTATGAAAATGCAACAGAAGTACATTATGGCAGTTTTATTACTGGTTGTAATTATTAAATGTGAGCGAGGCTGATAAAACGATACGACTATAATAGACATGCTGGAATGAAGAACCTAAACGGATTTCTAATGCATGAAATGCATGTCCTAAACAGGATGTCTATTCTACATATAGGGAAATAAATCCTACGGTCATGGTTTCTACCCATTACTATACTAACATGCATAATCCCCTCCCTCATTCACTATCCAACCCCAATATTCGTTTGCAAGTTATTACAAACCTGAATAATAAATTACATTAATGAAAGGAAAAATAAGAAGCTACTTCTATTGGGAGCCTTAGATCAGGCCCATTTCTTCAAACCCCAATCCTTTTGAGTTCAAAGCCTCACATGGTCTGGGTGCGACAAAGCTCCCTAGGGACCTCATGGGTCCCTGGCGAATACCATCACCCATAATTGCCGAATATTTTAACAAAGTGCAGTGTGGAATTACCAGTCTTGTGTGTAAAAGTTCAATTAGTACTCAGGGGTACTCAAGGCAATGCTCACACGAAGGGGGTAGGACCTAATTTCTAAGAGGAGTAGGAAGTGCTTATAGTTTAAAAGAGTGTTGAGTTTGAAAGAGTTCTGAAATAACAGCTTTTGAAAAAAAATGACTTCAAAGAACAATGTAAGAGTTTTACAAAGGAAAATAGTTTGCAAAAGAGAAAGAAACAGGCTAATCACAACCCAGCAAAGGTGCAGGGTTCAAGCTCAACAGGGGAAAGGGAGTTGGGGACAAGTAATTCACATGTTAACATTAGAGTAAAGTTACAAATTCACATAGTAACGACATAGTTGCCACAAAGCAATCATAGATTAACATGATCAGAAGTATATAGCATTTAGAAATCAGATAGAGGGATACATGTTGCAGCATAGGAGGCTTAATAGGGGATGAGAGCATGTAACAGTAGTCATGTTGAGATAAGAACATTAACCTATAGGCAAATAATCATACTAGTGACATAAGTCTCACATAGAGTAACACAGGAGGAACAAGAGACATATTATACTGATAGGAAGGGAGGAATAACAGGGGTATGCTAATTATACCAGATTCAAACAGTTATAGAGAATCACATGAGGAAAGCAGAGTACTTATTAGACCAACAAAAGTGAAAGGACATTATAGAATCGTGCTAATTACATGGTAGGAAGTAGAACCACAAGATAAAGCACCAAAGGAACAGTAGGTATATAAAAAAGAATTGAAGCATATTGTGTAGAGACACTTATATAATTAACTTAGAGACATACCAGTTGATTGATATATAATAGCAAGGTGCAAAGAGATAGAACAACAACAGCAGTATGCAGAACAAAGGAGCAACAGAGTAGTAATGCGCAGAAGCAAAAGAGCAGCAAGGATTACTCAGTGTGTCTGTGTGTGCTATCAGTATTAGTGTTCGTGTCAGTTAAGAGTGTCTGTGTAAGGAGAGAAGGCAGTGTATATATAGAGTCTAAAACCAAGTAATAACATAGGCAAACAGTAGTAATTTAGCATGATTACATGAGTAATTATTCAGTCAGAATCAATCAAATTCAATCAAGGACTTGGACTCCCTAATTAGTATCAGATACGGAAAGAATACAGGTATAAACATGGCCCTATACCATAACAGGAGTAGTAAAGCATATAACAAGTAATTAAGTCTAGGTACATAACATATTAGTTAGGGAGGGTATAAGTTAATCAATCGGAAGCATATTTGTGCCCATAAATAGGTACAATCTAGTTATATCAGTCCCAAAAATCACAGATGGAATCAAAATCATAGGGGGTTCAGTGCTAATCAAGGAAAATATCACACGGATTAGGAAATAATTAAAAATTAGTACAAAATACAAAGAAACTACACAGAATCACCTACTTAGGGAAGACATCACAAGTTTGAGGAATTTACAGAAGGAATCAGTATAAGCCATTAGGTTAGTAGTCAATAAGGCAAATAGTCAGACGTTCAAACATAGTCATTGAAAAACAACATTAATAGAACAGCAGAAGATTAAGAATCATAGCAACAAATTAAAGGAAGACTCACAAAGAACAAACAGACACTTTTGTAGGAACCGAATACACATAGTTAAGTAATAAAAGATGACCTAGCATAATAGTTCAGACAGCAAGAAAATCATGAGATACTCGTTCAATCGCAATAGAGATGGCTAAAAGTCAAAGAAGAATGGTTTTAGAAACAGGGCTACGAAACCCTAATTTTGAAGTTGTTAAAACGGAATTTTTCAAAGAAACAATATAGAACAACTTCGTAACATTGTAGATATAGAACAGATCTTAAAAGAAAAACTAAAATATAGAGGGTTAGGGTTTCATGGGAAACCAGAGAAAGAAGTAAGGGAACCTGGCTGTGAAACTCGGGACAATGGTGTTTAGAGCACCATCGAGTAAAAACCCATCGGAGAAAGGCCAGAAACAACCCCAGGCAGAGCTTCCAGTGGTGGTCCGGAATGTTTGGAACCCATGGAGGTCTCAAAGGCGGAGAGGATCGGAGAGATAAGGCTTCAAGGCAGCTGATGGTCGAAAGGGGTGTGACTGGAGGTGGCTGGAGGGAGGCCATCAGAGAAGAAGAAGAACCCAGAAGGTTCTAGAGAGAGGAGGAGAGGAAGAGACGAAGAGAGATAGTGTGGAGTCTCGAAAATGAGACGGGGATGGGGGGTTAGGTGAGATTTAATTTCGGAAAGAGGGGATTTGGGTTGTTGATCTTATTTGATCAACGACTCAGATTTAATTAGGGGTTGGGTCAGGTAAGGATTAGGATTGGGCTGGGGCGGATTTGGTTTGGGTCTTGGGTTAATTGGGTTAAGGGTTGGGTATTGGATTGAAATTGAAATAGGTTAAGAGTGGATAGATTTTAAATCCTCCTTAAAATAAGATAATTAATTAATTAAAATAACTAATAATTATATAAAAAATGAAATTAAGTTTAAATAAGTGAAATCATAGTAATTAACTAATATTAAGTGTAAAAAATGCGTAAATTTTGAACTAAAATAATATAAAATATCCAATTGGGCCATAATTGCAAAATTATTGTAATTGGAATTAAATAAGACTCAATTGGCTAATTTGCGAAATAATTTGAGTTTAATAGATAGAAAATGATTTAAACAATATACTGAGCCAAAAAAATATTTTTTGAGATTATTTATAGCATAGTTTATGAATTATTTGAATATGAAATACTAAAATAAGCAGGAAAATAATTTAATAAAATATGGAGAAATAGGAAAAATACTCATTATTACACATAGTAATTTTGAAAGCTTATATGCAAGTTTGAAAATAATTTGAGGAAAAATTGAGTATCAACAGCTTCCCCTCTTTACCCGAGAGGGATGAAAGAGTAGTCGGGTAAAGATATGATGGCCAATTTTGAATAGAGTGAAACCGCATGAGAGAGTTAGGTCGTGCCCTGGCTTCTGAGCTGCCTACATATCCCTGGTTTTAAAGGAATCATGCAGTATGTAGTTTCGGAATCACCGGTAAAATATACCGGTGATGTCTCACAAGAACGGACGCAAGGTGCAAGGTAAGGCAAAATTGGAAGGTCTTACGGGGTTGTTTTTGATAACTGAAGCGGTCCGCTCTTGCCTAGTTGGCTGTTCCGGCCGAATTACCTGCAAGTAAATAACAATCATATATCGTTCATAATATAAATATGATGCAAGTTCCCGTTGGACTATTAATGTTGTCTTCGGACAATTAGGATGATGTCCTTAGACCATGATGTCCTGGGCCATGAATCGCTTGGTGCGGGATTCAGAGGCTATGAAATGATGTTCTCGGGCCATGAGGATTGTGCCTCCAAACCATGGTGCCTTTTAATAATGATATTCAAATTGAATAAAAGAGATTATTAGGCCATGAAATGATGTTCTCGGGCCATGAAGATGTTGCCTCTGAACGATGACGCCTTTGGACAAGTTGGCGATATTTCAGCCCATGAATAATGCAATAGTATGATGTTGACAAGACAGATCTTAGTCTTTCGATTTGCGAAAAGAAAGAGGGGCAGAGCTTAGCCCGAAAGAAAGCGTCAATAAATAACGTAACGAAAGGTAATTGCGTTGAAAAGGTAGAAAGGAGCTTTGCGTAATGAAGTAAAATGCGGAGAGAGGTAGCGTGGAACCTCGGAAGGCAGAATGATAGCCTTATGCAATGCAAGAAAAAAATGCTGGGGAGGTAGCGCTTAACCTCGGAAGGAAGAATGGTAGCCTTATGCAAAGATGTGA